>JAQIXV010000375.1:0-42118 GCA_034700625.1 Tectocepheus velatus | reverse complement strand
TGTAAGCAAAACTTCTATTTCGCTATCATTTCCAAACGCATCCATTTCCCAACACACGGCTCTCTCTCTCTCTCTCTCTCTCTCTCTCTCTCTCTCTCTCTCTCTCTCTCTCTCTCTCTTCTCTTCTCTTCTCTTCTCTTCTCTTCTCTTAGACCTCAAACACTGAGTGAATGGAAAACTGTTTTTTCATTTGCAATGAATTTAAGTTTTCGTTTGTGTTTAATGATTACAATCATTAGAGTCTAGTCTTTTATATGGATTTCTTTATTGCAAAGGAAAGACATCAATCATTTGGTACCTCTTATTCTGATCATCGAATGTGAGCCTTGAGTTCAATTGAATTTCTCTTAAGATTTTTCTTTCTATTTATGTGTCTCTCCTTTAGTTTTATTTCTTATTATTTCATGGATTCTGGGATTCGGTCTTTGCTTTCATTAAATTTTCTGCTCTTTTCCTCTCATTTTGTCTCAATTTTTCCATTTATTTTCAGAACTATTTTCTTATGAAAACTCTTTAAATGTTAGCAAAACTTTATTTATCTTCAAAAACATTTTCTAAGGTTTTGGACGAAACGACGAAAAGAGTCTTCAGATTTTGGTTTCACTCAAAATATAAGTCAAATACGAGTCAAAAGAAATAAGAAATAATCAAATTTAAAATTTTTCCTTCAATTCAAACAAAAGAAAGTCTGAAATCAGTTGAAGAAAAAAGTTGTTTATTCGACTGAAAAAATGTTTTCCTTTGACTCTAAAAAATATAAGACTTTTTCAAAAGTCATTTCCATTTCATATAAGAGATACGAATGAAATACTCTTTTAAATTGAATTTCAATGTGTATTTAAAAGCCGGGTTTGACTAAATTATCCTAGATTAAATTTGCATGTTTATGTCAAGTCTAATGGTTTTCTTGGAATTATTAAAAACTTTGAATTTAAAACAATTTTTGTTCTTGATCATTTATTATAACTTTCTTATTTATACTTTCTTATTTCTTATTTAAGAATATACCTTGAATGCGAAAGCACCGTCCTCTACGGTTCCGATGACTTTACCGCAGTTGGTCTCAACCATAACCGCCTGTTCGAAGGGTGAGAGTGGCAGCTCATCCGCGTCCACATCCGTTGCGTTTGAATTGATATTTTCTTTACTCAAATTTGTTGTCATTTGATGTAAACCTCTTTTATAGTTATTTATGAGAAGAAAACTGAGTCCACAGACAATGAAGAGTAGTGTCGCACAAATGGCACAGACATATCGCGACCTTTTCCACAGCAAAATAGTGTCCATTAGTTTTGAGTTTTTCTCTTTCATGTTGTGTCGGCTCTGAAGACATCTCCTCTCGGACTCCCTCTCGAAGTCGTCGTCTCCAATGACTTTGAGAAACGAAAGACTTTCCGAAGTATTCATTTTCTTGTCTTTAATCCTGTGTTCAGAAAATGAGAAGAAAATCGGATTTAGTTTTCAATTTTCAAAAATTACTTTTGGTTTCGATTTATAGTTTATTTTCGGTCAGAAAATGTGAAAATAAATGAAATTTTTAACGAATTTTCTCATCTTTTGGAAAACGATTTAACAAAACAATTGAAAAAATTTTATTTTTTATTCTTTCATTGATTTTCATCCGCTCTGTCTGTTTGTCTGTCAAACACTTTTATATTTTATTAAAGTTTTTATGGAATTATAGCTCTTTTTATGAATAAAAATCTGTATTTCAATGCATTTATTGGCAAAAGTTTGACTGAATTATAATAAAGTGAAAAGTTTTTGTTAACTTATAAAAAGTGAATTCAATGCACTTCTCAGGCATTCATTGCAATCAATTTTATTTATCATTCATTGCTGTCAACAGTGGATAGACAGACAAAAATATGGGTAAATGTGAGCAAAAATTTTCAATTTTATGTCAAGACTCCAATACATGGGATGAGCAAACACTGAAAAATATTCGGTTCCTCTCTTTTCTCAGTCATCATTTCAATCTTCATCAACGGATGAAAAGCAATTCATAATATTCTGAGCGATAGACTCCGGACTAGACTCCAATTTATGGATTAAAATATTTGAATAAATTACTTATCTTTTAAAGAAAATTTCAGTGAAAATGGATTTTAAATTAGTTTTAAGCAACAAATTCAGAGTAATTTTTAAACTAACGGTTCTCTTATTGCACAGCATTTTGAGATAATTTTGATTTATTGAAATTTTTGTCAATTAATTTCAATTTAAATACTTTTAGTTTATAAGTATTTCATTTAAAATGTTAAAGACTGTAATCTTGTATTAATTTGAATCCAGAGGTATCTAGTTAAGTTTTTAATTAGTTTTGATAGCATCGAATAAGTATCTTTTTAATGAACTTAAATTAAATAGATGATATTGAAAGATATTCATTTGGTTTCAACTCTATTTAGATTTCAATTTAGAAGAAGTAATTTTGAGCCACTTCTGGCGCTCATTGATTAGTATATTTTTGATGGGAATGGTATGCAATTTCATCCATCCATTGATTTTTGACTCATTTTAGTCGTTGATCACAATATTCTTAGATTTTATTTGGTTTTTGTCATATTATTTATTTTTATTTCATTCGTATTGACATTACAGAGAAATTGTCTCAATATATGCACTGAAGCGACGAATGTAAGCAAAACTTCTATTTCGCTATCATTTCCAAACGCATCCATTTCCCAAACACACGGTTCTCTCTCTGCCTATGTCTGCCTCCCTCTCCCCTCTATTTGTTTTCATTGTGCGCTCAGATTCTGTTCGTAAGATTTCTATTAATATTTGGTGTCATAAAATTTCTTTTGATTTTTTTCGCCATAATTTTCATCACTATTAGAAAAAACGTCTCGTTTTGTGATATATTAAAGATCTTTTCTTTTCGTTGAAAGACTTGGTTTTTGTATTGTAATGAAGAAACCGAATGACAATAACTTTATTTTATTTGAATTTCTTTTCATTTAGTCCTCTTTTTTCTAGAGATAAGATTCATATGAATATTATCTTCAATACAAATAACATATGTTTTTGTGTGTATTCTGTTCACAACTCAAAGAAAAGTATAATAAGTTCAACAGAAAGGAGTAGTTTTTTGAAATCAAATTTATTACTCTTTTCTTTGAAAGGAGAAAAGTGACGTCTGTTTTCTCTATTCGTTTAATTTGATTTATTTTCCCATTTGTTTTCAATGAACAAAATGAGCTAGTGTTTTGATCTTGTTATTGTTGAAATGTTCTAGATAGTTTACATTTGTTTTATTTTGAGAAATAGTTGGCAGTGAATGGATTTGTATTGAAACTATAGACTGTAATGAAAGCATTGATAATATTTTAATATTGGCTCAAAATAATCTAACTATCGATTGGGATCCATTAAAAGTACATTTTATTTGTAATCAAAGCTTATTTTCTGAGATTCTTCTCATAGTATGATGAACAGTCCTTGGTCATTTTAGAAATTAGCAAAAACAATAGTCTAGTTTGAAAGTGAAAAGAGTAATTCAAATGAAAACAAATTAATATCTGAGAGAATGTCTAAAACTTCTTTAAATAGAAACTAATTATAAGTTTTATCCATAAAAAGAGAAGAGAAGAGAAAGAGTTTTCTCATTCTATTCCTTATAATGTTTTGTTGTTTTGGTTGAAGAATAAACTAATTTGTCTTTTAATATGTCGTGACTTGAGTTAGAAATGAACAAAACTTTTTAATGTCACACAATTACCGGTGTGTTGTGTCTTATAAACCCGGAGCTGAATAGATTTGTGTGCAAAAAAACTATGAGCTGAGCGCTAACTGTGTGTTTTCTGGTGCTGTGCTATACTTATTGTGTGCTCAACATTAGTGGTTGCAAATGGATAGTGTATTCGTAGCGATGGATGTGCCCTAAAAATTGATTGCCTCCAACTCTAACACTAAAAATTTCAAATCCCTGTTTAATTAAGTGAAATTAATTGCACTCAACTTTCCTTTGGTTTGAGGAAAGGGAGAGAAAACTTTGAGAATTATTTTTCGTCTATAATTACGAATAAGTTATATAACACTTGGCTTTGAGTTTGACTTCAAATTCTCTCTCTCTCTCTCTCTCTCTCTCTCTCTCTCTCTCATCCCTTACCAATATATTGGTGTATAGTTTTGTTGGGAATTGCCTTTGGGTTAAACTAAATGATACATCAATTTTGTGGTTTCGCTTCACTAACGGTATGGCTCCAGTTTTTGAGTCATTTCTCATATCATATTAATATAGGTTTTAAGCTGAATATGAATATGACTTATATTTAATTCTTATGCAAAACTGAACTGAAATTTCTAGTCTTTAAGATAAGCTCTTCTTCTTCTATGAAGTGAACAATAATTTAAATTTAAATCCAAATTTCGATTATATTTCGTTGGGTTTTGAAAACATATAATTCAAAGTAAAATATATATTCTTTAAGCTTATGATATATTTATGCAAATTATAACTTATTTCTAAACTTAAGTTTGATATAAGAATTTTTTTGAAGAAATATATTTATGAAGTCATTTAACTTTACTCAACCCTCTCTTTCTGAGTCTCATTTAATGCATCGAAATATTATTTTTTATTCAAAAGGATTTCTCTTCTGATAAATAAATCTTTTCGTTGATTTTTATTCACTCAAATGTTTGAGGAATTTATTAAAAGATATAAAATATTTTCTAAAAAATAAATAAATTTCAAAATCAGTGATTATTTTTCATTCTTAAGCAGAATTTATGTCCAGAATATTCTGTTATTCTGTGCCAAAAGGTCTTTACTGTGTATTTCTTATACAAAGTCTTGGATAACAAATATTTATATAATATTTAAATTGATTTCTCAATCTTTTAGTTGAAAATAATCCTAATTTTCTTTTAAGAAAAAGAGAGAATGAATTCTTGGGAAATGAATAATGAGTTTCTCTGTCGACACGACTATAGGGCCCATACTTTAAGGTCTTAGTGTTTAAACTCATTTCTCTGTGTCTTCAGAGAAACTCAAACAAATTTTTTTGCTCTTATTTTTCACTCTTGATCTCATAATTGGCAAAATCGTATCGTTTAATGTCGACTGAGCACAGAATTCAGGGCTCAGAATAAGAAAAATAAGAGGAAGAGTTGAAAAAGAAATTCAATTAAATAATTCGACTGAAATTAATGTACAATAAATCAAATGAAGAATATTTGTGAAAGTTTCTGATCAAATGTCACTCACAACAAATATTTTTTTCATTTATGATCGGATTCGACTCTTATGGAGAATATTCTGTGCGATATTTGCAATTCTTATGAAGCAATGAATTTATTAAGTTTTCAATTAGTGTTTTATGTAAATAAAAGCATCGATTTATTCGTTGTATTTATTTAAGGCTCAGAAATAATGTCAGTCGGGGTCCAGGGTTTGGGTTAATATTTGTCGATATATAGACACAAATACTTAGTCTCCAAATGCTATCAAAATAATAACATACGATATGCGAGTCTATGATCTCCGCTTATAAAACACTATATTACGGGAATGGGAACGAGTGATGACCAGGATCAGCATTCACTCAATAATTAATCACTGTATCTATATGCTAATGAAATTATGATTTAAACAAGAATTAAATTAATGTTAGAATCTTTATGCATTACATTTTGATTAAATGGAAATTTTAAAAATTAATTTAATGAAAATATTGGAAATCTTCAATTAAAGACTGTAAACATATGCATAATTCACTTAAATAATATACCAAGCATACTGATATTGTATTATGGTGTATTCTTAGATCCTCTTTTTAAATGTTTTCACATTCACCGATTTCACCTTGTTTGTTTTAATTTGAAAATGAGCTTGGTCATCCTTGTTTTCATATTACAGTGACTTAATCTGCAATAACTTCGATAAGTTATGCTGTCATTCAAAAAACTCAATCAAATTCCAGATCAAAGTTATGCTGTTTTTTCGTGTTGTGTGTTGTCTTTCAATACAAGTCCTGTTATTTCCCTGAGTTTTGCCGTTATATGTGTTGTTGTGTTGTTCTGAGCGACAGAATTATATTAGACTTATCTCTGGATATATCAAAATGTTATCAAATCTTTTGCAATGTTTGCACTATTTTTCGTACGTTTCCAGAGATGTGTTTATGACTCAACGGTTTTCTATCAAAAATTTCTATCATTTTCTATGATTTCTATCAAATTTATATCAAAATTATTCATCGAAATGAGAAAATTCTTTGACAATTATTCGCTGGAATTTCTGAGTAAATAAATATTTATGATATACTAAACACTGGGGTACACAAGGGGTCCGAATAATAAACTCAGTTTATGATAATACCATTTCTTTTACAGACTGATCTTGTTATATTGTTGCAAATTATTATCTAGGCTATATTTGATCTTATGAAATCGATGATTCCATAACTGATTCTGTGTATTGGTCCGAACCCTGGGGCTCGACTTATTGCTAGTCTCATCTCTAGTGAATGGAAAGTATTGAAAAAAGTTTAGCAAACTTTGAAAATCCTATAAATCATGTTTTTGTATGAAAATTGAGTATTTTATGTAAATAGTGTCTCAATTGTGAGTAAAAATATGTTTTATTCAGAATCGTTGTTATCAATGCCTCGATTCAAATATACTTTACGTTCGGAGGAATTTGTAGAGAATTTGTTAAATTGTGACTCAATTCGTGTCCTTTCAAAATATGAAATGAAAATTTGAGATGAGGTCATTCTAATAATTGAATCCTAACTTTTTCAGCAAATTCATTGAGCACTTGAATCGTTATACTTCTAAAAATTATAATATATTATTTAGTGACAGTTTATATTAAAATGAGTTTATCTGATTGAAAATAGAATTTTCAAATGTTCAAAGATTTTATCTTTTTCATTTGGAAAATAAATTTAAATCAAATGTTTATATTTTTATTTTTCAAAATTAAAGATAAATAGTCTTTGAAAATTGTAAACTTTTAACATGTATAAACTAGTAAATGCCAAGTTTCAAGTTTCATTCAGTTTGGAATAGAGAAAATCAAACTTATTTTGTTGTATCTTGTTGATAATTCGTTAATTCAAATTTGATTTGAATTGAATAAAAACATTTTTTGTTTGATCGCATTTGAAGGAAAATATTCTGTAATTTATGACAAACACTGAATTCAATAGATTTTGAATTTGTTTTAATGCATAAAAATTTTCGCTAAAAAGAATAAATTAAACTAAAATTTGTTTGTATCACACATTCTGTGTTTGTGTCGTTCCCCCTCTCTAGTGATGTCGACCCCCACCACACATCTAATTGAATAGTAAAAGAGTGAAAACAAAAGAATGATTTAAACATATTCTGAGCGATGTTTAGGTAGAAGAGAGGGAAAGGGATAGGGAATTGAAATCTTTGTTTCTAAAAGTTTTGCGCAAATATTAAATGAAATTTTGATGTGAAGTAAAAATTCATATAAAAAGCGTTTTGAGTGAAAAATTGATCTTAAATTACACGTCTCTCAAAACCGATATAAATGTGTATTACATGTGAAATGTTTGGGAGAAATAAGACAAAGAGAGGTCTGTGCTATTTGAACGCCTATTCCTTTGCCACTGCATAAGCACTGCTAGGGATGGAAGTAATGGGAAACTAATAAATAATATGTTTTTCTGTGAGACATATCTTCAGATATATTCTATGAGAAATCTATACGTTTTTCTTTCTCCTTATATAACAATATTTTGTTAATGTTATGGAGGAGTGAATGAGTCGTGTCATTGATCACAACCGATAGCTTTTCCCAACTTTTATGCGCTTCGGTTAAAGACAATGATTTTGAGACCCATTCCTATCAATTCTGTTGTAATACTATCCCATTGTTCTGTATATAAGTCGAATCCTCATCAAAACCACTGATAGACTGAAATTCAATGAAATGTTATTTTGCTTCAGGAATAGAGAGACTCAAAGAAAAACAAAATTATTATTTGTCTGAAACAGAATTGGGGTCTGAATTCATTTGAAAAGCTGATTGCTCAATAAATTCCTGGGTAAAAGTTGGAGATGAAAAACATGGGATCAAGTTTATTTCTATTGATTCTGGGTTTATATGGATCTGAAATTTCAGATGTTTTTAATCTTTGAAAATAATTTCTTTTCTTTTCAGAAAATTTCAGGAATTTGAGAAGAAATTCAATTTTTAACTAAAAATGGATTTAATTTCAGTAAAATTTAATTTAATATATTTTTTGTTGTTTTTTCTTTACATTTGCAAAAGTTTTTCTGAAATATGAGTTTTTATTTATTCGGAGAAATTAAAATGAATTCAAACGAATGTTAAACTGTTTTTCTTAATGCAATTCAAGTCATAAATTCAAATTAGTTTTGACGCAAATTATTATTTTCATACACTTATCGAGATTTCAAAGATTCGGATTAAAAAAATTCAGGTTTGAAAAAGTATTTTAATAGTAATGCTCTTGGAAATTGTGTTATGGAAATTTCAATCCAGGACCCTCTCTATATACATCCAGACCCCCTCTGTATATAACTAATGGATCATTAAATTGAAAATACTTTCCTTCGATATGAAAAATATATTCATTTTTCGTCTTTGCTTTTGGAAACACTGTTTCATAAAAATAATAAAATATTTTTCAGATTTTTCTAATGTTTTTACTCTAGAATTGAGTCAAATATAACCATAGTTTCAGTGAATTTATGTTTTTTAATATAATTTTGTTTTTAGAGTTTAGTCTAAAACCAGACAAACATTCAGTGAATGAATTTCAGCATAAAATTTGTGCTCAAAATCAAAGCAAAAGAAACTCATATTTGATGAGAAATAGTGTCCGACAAGAAAATGAGATTCGGTTCGCATTTAGTTATCGATTGACTGAACTTTAACTGATCCCTGAATTCCTTGTTTTTAACGCCAGTCCTATCACTGACAGTCACTTTCATATGGCATTCAAACTGTTTGTTGATTACAAATGAGTGAATAATTTTTGTTTCGCTCAAATACACCATTACTTTCCATTCCCTTCCAAAGTGAGCCAAAATCAGATCAATTCTCTCCATATCATAGATTCTGAGCATATATTACAGAATTGAATGCAATATTGAATTCTATGATAAATAGACTTTTGTTTGTGAAGTGGGACTCAATTCAATTATGACTGTCCAGAGTTTGGTGAGGCTCTCCTCATATCTCAATAGACTAATTGAAAAATTTATTGATCAGAGTTATAAACATTATTACCAGTTATTTATTACGAAAATAATTGATCTTGTTGAAGGAAAACTAAAGGCTTTTTTACGTCCAAAAAAATAATCTTGCACAAAACTCTAATTCAAAATTTTACGTGAAGTTTAAATTACAGTTTCAAAAATGATTGTTTAGGAAATCAATCACCAAGTTTATTATTAGTATTATCATCATTAAATAATCTGGATCATGAGATAAATAAATGTATCAAGCTAACTTTGAAACATTTTATGCAGTGAGTCATCCGATAACATACGAAAACCCTCTTTTAATGTATTCAACGTTTCAATAGAAAGCCCGCGAATGCATTCAACCGCTAATCCATTGACATAACGTTCCCCTAATCCTGAGTCTGAGCCCTGTTGTCAACATTCATATAATAATTTGGTTCTCGAATTAATTCTTTTATTCAGAGGTATCGATGGAAACATTGGAAAGACATCAAAATTGTGAAACCGTTTCAACACTAATAATGTTGTGTTTCACTCAAAAGAAGGGATTTTCGGAGAAGTCTTCTATCGGTTATTAAAAACAAAACAAATATTAGTCCCAAAACCCAAAGGGAATGTCTTTTTGTGAACAGTGTTTGAATTTTGTGACACTCTATCGGATTGGAAAACAATATTCAATGAAATTGATTGCAGTTTATTGTCATTTGGTTTCAATAGGTTTTTGTTTTTGTTTGTATTCATGGAAAACAAATCTTTCTTTGAATGCCTGTCCTCTGTCACTGAATATTCTTTGTTTTTGTCGGTTCCGATGGACAGTCGGGTCTATTGTTCGGTACGAATGTATGGCAACAAAAATAGTTAATAAGATTATAAGAACTGAATGACAGGACTGACAAAAAAGCTAATAATCCAGTTCTATATCGATATTTCATGTATTTTTGTTTTTTATGTCTGTCCTTTCCATTGCTATTGTTATGATTTTTCTTCGCACAGAATGGCAGAGACCAGACCACCAGTGCTTTTATTGGGCGACTCGTTGAGCAACAAAAATAGAGCCAAACATAAGAATGGAAACACATTTCCAGTAGTTTTTTTGTTATCAATTCTGTCCATTAAAAAAGTTATGACAATTGAATTAAATTTTTTATTACTATTGCTTTTACTTTTGGCACAGAATAAGGCCAACAATTCTTTTTGGGTGGAAGTCTTTCATCGCTTTCTCTATCTTTTCATTTATGAAATCAATTTTTGTGTTCAATTGAATTGATTTACGACATCATAAAAATGATATCAAAAAATATTTTCATTTTATACTCATTTCTTCTGCAGAGATATGTACTTATTATTTGATGGAACAGTCATTCCGGAGCTATCCCTCTCTTGACCACTGTTTTTGAGATATCGCTCATCTTCTTGCTATCAGAGCTGAGGTATGGGTGGCTATAATCATAACCTGAGTAATGAAACTAACGGTTCGAGTATTTCTCAATTATTGGAAGTTTTCTCTGAAATGTAACATTACTTGTGGGCACATGTGTGCCCTTCCCTGATATGTCATATTTATATATAGATAAATATCATTTCAAATAAAATGATTATTGTTTTTTGATTCCGAGTCACAGGCAGTACATAACAGATGGAAAGAGAGACAAATCTTGAGAAGAGTTTCATGTTTTCTCTCAGAGAAGAAAAATCTGATTTCTTATAATATTATTATTTTTGTATTTCATATATTTTTTTCAATAAAACGATTGGATATATGTTTATGTTTTTTCGCCTCCTTATGGAAGTCCTTTATATCGTCGAAACATATCCGAAGAGATCAACATTTCTCTGACAAATACCTCTCAAAGATTAGCCTCAATATCAGGGAACGGCATCAGAAAATAGCCTCATTTAATGTTCACTACTTCTTATTTTTTTCTGAGCATTTCATTCCGTGCTCTCTCTCTCTCTCTCTCTCTCTCATCGTTTTTCCAAATGCTATCACATCTGAAGAGGCTTTGAATCTCTGGCGAAGTCTTGAAAATAAATGTAAAATCATTTTTAAAAATAAAGTGGAGACCAATAGAAAAAAGATGAGGAAGTTTTTTGGACGGAATAAAATTTCTTTCTGTCGTTTCTCATCATTTTTTTTGCGCTCAAAATTGAACCTCAATTTCTTTCGATATATTGTATACATAAATAACAGACAAAAAATCACTTTATTTTCTTTTAGAGAAAAAGCAATGCTTTGAAAACTCAATGAAATTTTTTTATACACTTTTCTCTCCAAACCATTCCCTCAGAGAAAAGGTTGTGCTCTTCATTTATATGTGGCCTTTAGATTGGGTTTACATCTAATTCCTGAACTCTTTTTTCATTTTTAATTCTCAATAAGTCTTATATTTTGAGACCAATTTTAGAAGCCTTGAGGTTCAGTATAATTGAGAGATTATTTTTATGACAACTTTTATCTCAAAACTAAGCCATTAATTAAAAGAAGAAAATCCCCCAAACATTGAGTTTTTCTTCTATTAATTAAATCATTATTTTTATCGCAAAATTAATATACATTTCGTTAATAACAGTCTTTGAGCCAAACTTTTTTAAAGCCCTTTTATTGGATGAATTTTTTTCTTCATTTAATCTTTGAGTTTAATGAAAGTTTAGAAAAAGTTTTTGATGTTTTTTACTTACTTTCAGTCAATAGACGTCTTATTGAAAAACTTCTTTTATTTTTTGATGAAAATAATTCGATTCAAAAGTATTTTGAGTTAAATATTTGTTTGATTCAAAGAATAAGGGAATACAAGAGATTCAGTGCCAGAAGAATGAGTGAATCAGATGAAGAACTCTTATATTGAAGAGTATTTTAGAGGAAAACTTGATTTACTTCTATTGAGAGTCAAAGCGAAAGAATAGACGAAAAACTTTTTATTTATTATTATTTTGTAAATCAGTTTAAGAATCGAAACGAATTCACTGTTCAATAATTTTTTTGAATAACAGATGTCTTTAAACACATTCTATACTATACTTCAGAAACTTCTTCAAAATCAGATGTAATGATGTTCTGATCAATTGTGGAGCAGAACAGACAGTAGTGAGAAAACACATACAAACAGAGCTGTGAGTGCTATTATCGCTGGCGATGTACTCTTCGGCATCAAATTCTGTGCAATAGTGATGTCTCTTCATCGCAAACAACTGAAACGTGAGTCAGTCTTATGTTAAGGAATATTCTGTGCCGTAAAACTCATATTCAGCACTTGCGCTCTCTCTCTCTCTCTCTCTCTCTCTCTCTCTCTCTCTCTCCCTTCTCTTCCAGAGCTTGTCTTCCGAATCGATAAAAACTATTTCATTACTTTTCATCAGAAAATTTTTTGATGAAATGAGAATACATTTAAGAGTTTTGCCGTTTTTCAGAGGAATTGTTCTCTTCTTGTGTTCATTTAATTCCCCCACAAATGGTATATAAAAGAAGTGCTTTCAGTAAAAGATTGAGTACTAAAAGCGTTACATAAACTGATTGAGAATCTAATCGACGAAATCCTAATTTTTCTTTTCCTTCTCTCGACTTCTGTTTACATAATATTTTGTATTACTTTTGGGAAGACTTGGATTCATCAGCGAATATGTAGATGAGTGGAGTGTCGAACACAGTTATCTTCAAACTTATTTCTGATTAAATTGTTGGAATAATTTTAATATTTAAATTCAATAAATTTATAGTATTTATCTGAATATCAAATGAAGTGCCCCTTTTTAAGGCAATGTTTGTGTAAGGAATTCCTCAAATCTAATGAAGTGTTGAATATTTTACTTGAGATAAGCCAACAATTTAGTGGAAAAAATATTTTTCATTCAAATATCAGACAAATATTATCAAAACATTTGGTAATGAAAACAATATTTCCTTTTGAGTGAATTTCCATAAAATATTAGCCAAAACTGATTTCAACGATAGACTAATTCTTTGATGTATTTCCCGACCCATCCATACATTTACTGGTATTAAAGAGAATGAATTAGTTTTGTTACAAAACCTGATAATAGGCCTAAATATAGTCAAACATTTTAATCAATAGTTGAGCCAAAAATTAATGAAAACACTCAGAGATAGAGTGCTTTCCAAAAGTAATTTTCACTCTTCAGGAAAAAAAGCCTTGAATTTTGAGTTAAGAAACTTTGAGATTAGAGATCCCTTTCGTCAGATCACAAGATAATAGACATAATGTGTTTGAAAACACAATTTTTCTCTCACAATGTGTCTGCGAAAAAGGCCATTCCTTTAATCACTTTTCATATTTAGTGCCTGAGCTCAAAGTTTTTGAATGCATTCATTTTTTCTCTTCTTTTCAGTAGAATTCTTATGAGAATTCATAACAAAAAACTCAATAATAGAGCGAAAAATCTGTTGAATTGAGTTTCGTTTGACTCTATTTTTGCTGAAAATCAATTCCTTCATTAAATGTTTATTTGGTTTCTCTATTGATATATATTTTCTCACTTCGAAGAAGACATAAAAAATTCAATGAATAGAGTCGTTAATTAGTTCGAGGCCTAATTCTCTGCTAATTCTTTAATAAAAATCTTACAGAAAAAGTATATTAAAAACATAGAAAATGTGATAATAAATTGGATATGAGACTCATATTATGAGTACAAATGTGAAATTCATTGAAAAACAAAACTCTGTTAAAAATTACACGATTTTTAAGATAAGAAAATCACATGTTTTGTGATATCGTTTAAATTTTGCATTAAATAATTTCTTCTTTGAATTGTAATACAAATTACAAATGTTGGGCACAAACTGTAAATGTAATGGAGTTAAAATTTTTGCGCTGTTCTTGTTCTGTTATATTATAATTGGCACGATTTTTATTTATTTATAATTTTTCCATTTATTGAATTGATATTAACTGGATATTTCCAAGATGATATCTCATATTTTTGTGAATTACTTCATAATTACGAAATATTGCGATTCCGGGAATCAATACTTTTGTTATCAGTTTCTCAATGGACTCAAAGGCATAACATGTGATCTTGAGATCGGAATAATCCAATATGTGGTTCGCTATCCTTCTATTACCTCTTCGTTATCTGATGATTAGCCAACCGCTCAGGTATGGGAAGGTATGGGAAGGAAGTTTCTAATGATTTAATGTGAATAACATCTGAATGTTCTTAACGTTTGATTAAGAATTCATTGAAATCCAAAGGGAATTCTGGGTATAAAAAGAGATTCCTTTTAATCAGAGGTAAACATAGTTTTTGTACTTTTTGTAAATTAAACACAACTTTCGTTACGAAAGTTAGAGAAGAGTTGATATAATGTGAGCACAAGTTATAGATTTTTAGTGAAAAATGAATTTATATTAAATTAATTTTTATGAAATTATTTCCAGGAATTTGACGAAAAAATTACTCATTTTATTGGCTTTGACTGGAATCTCATCCGCGGGTAAACCCAATTTGAAAATCAATTTTTCAAGAAATTGACTCAAAAAATATGTGTCTCTCCTCTCCCTTCAGATACTGTCTGTCAAACATCTGAATGCAAACAAACGGGTAATTAGTTTCGCAAAGTTTCAGAACTTTTTTCAATGAAACTGTTTTTTATTTGTATTGAAATCAAATGAAAACAATAAATATTTGATTTAAAAGCGGATCTAATTTCCCAATCAATTGACGATACCATCGATCCGTGCGATGACTTCTATCATTATTCGTGTGGGAAATGGATTCATAACCACCCCTTGACTACAGCCACCGCTCAGGCGGGTATATCCCACTTCCAGGAGCTCACCATCGCTATGCTTAACAACTTGAGGAGTAATTACATCTAACTTTTGATCGTAAAACTGATTTACTTCAATGGGTTTACATTTATTTCAGCACTACTTGAGAGCAGTTCGACAGCAAAGGATCCGAAATACATCCATCCGTTGATTAACTTCTATAAGGGATGCGTTAACGCCAGTAATTGCTCACAAAAATTGTGTCAATTATTTGATAATTAATCAAAAATTTTGTAATAATTACAGACAAAAGAGATTTACACGAAGTGAGAGATTTGAATCAAATCCGGACTCTATTGAAACGAGTGGGCGGTTGGCCTCTACTCGACGAGGACTGGGATGAAGAGTCCTATGACGTGGAGAACGCCATAATTGAGTTCAATAAGCTTTTATTGTCTCGACTTATACTAAGTGTTGAGGTTATGAGCGATTTGAGGAACAATACCCAACCCATCATTGCAGTTGAGTCGACACCACTTTATTATTTTGCGATCAATTTTCATATCAAATCTGATTCTTATCGGAAAACAATTATCACTTACCATAGATTACGAACCCTTTCGGATCTCGACAACTTATTGATGGAATTTATCGCATCCCTGTCCCAAAAGAGGATGACTATGACGTTACGAAAGGAGTTGAGGACTACTCCTCCGATTATTTTGCAGAGAATCCGATCCAAATGATAGGCGACGCTCTGAAAGGATCTAACGTCGATTCCACTCAATTCACGGCTGATATGAAAGCCGCCCAACAGTTGGACCTTAAATTAAGGGCAGTCTTCACTCCATTAAATAATGTTTCGTATATATTCAAGAACTATGACTTATATAAGACAAAGGCCAGTGACCTGTCTCTCTATCACGGCCTCAACTTCCGTAAGATTGTCGACGGAATCCTCAAAGCAGAGGGCCTTCGCCTCGAAGACAGTGACCCGGTTTTCATTGACAGAGATTATCTGAAAGGGTTGGGAACCATTTTGGCTGCAGCTCCCAAACGGTATGTCCTTTTCTTTTATTCTTCTTCTTTACTCCTTTCCCTCATTAATCTGTATCTCTAATTGAATTCCTGTGAAGACAGAGAAAGTGCTGTCCCTTTAATTCTGTGCTTCCCTTTTGTTTTGTTGGAAGTGAAACACAAATTGAATATAAATTACATCAGAAATGATATGAAGAAAAACAGAAGAAATGATTTGTTTTTCAGATTAAGAAATGATTTATTGAATCAATTGTTTCGATATCTTATACACAAAACCCTTTATTCCGTTGTATTTGGTTTGAAATCAATTGATATCTGAAAACGAGAATTGAATTAAGTATTTATCGCAAGAGAACAGCAGTTCTCAGCTCTCGGATAGCCATTGGTCTGTCCTAATGGTCACAACGAATGTTAAACCGTCGCTCAAATAGTGAGTCCAATAGTGAGTCCAACCGATCGCTTGTAATAACTCTAAACTAAAGCTGTAGTTATTTGTTGCGATAAAATCAATGTAATTGTAATTAAGGCTTTCGCTGCCGGAGAGCCCACTATTGATCCGCACAACAGAGTATTAGTGGCCTAACGATCAGAATAGAAGACCTGAAAAACCAAAAGCCTTTTGTCCAGAGCTCTGGTCGTGTGTTCGCTAATATTTGTCTCTTAAATACAATTGTGATTCTGTTTCTCTCAATAGTATTATTCGTTTTTCTCTTTTATTTTTGCTGTTGTTTTGTGTCTTATAATGATTCTGAGGAACAGTAGGAATACATTGGGAAAAGAGTGGACAGCCATTCACTCAACTGTTTCTTGTGTTAAAGGATTTTCTCGAACTATAATATAACTAACGGAGAGCTAACGTACAGACAATTGATAGCAGAAAAGGAGACTTAGATTTTGGTCTTATATATGACTCTAATTATTATTGAGTTAGAGTTACGACACGTTAATAGGGTGTAAGACTTAGCAGAGGGTCGGACCTGA
Organism: Tectocepheus velatus; assembly: GCA_034700625.1. Taxonomy (NCBI): domain Eukaryota; kingdom Metazoa; phylum Arthropoda; class Arachnida; order Sarcoptiformes; family Tectocepheidae; genus Tectocepheus; species Tectocepheus velatus. Next base: position 25,172 of record JAQIXV010000375.1, on the reverse strand, counting down.
CTTCCAGGCGAACAAAGAATAGAGTAGAGGCAGAGGGAGAGGGAGAGTAAGACATAAGAATCTGGGGTTTGAGAGAGAAGTCATTCTATGATGAATAGAGAGACAGAGAGAACAGCACAATATCGAACAGAACACAGAATGAAGAAATTGTTTTGCTCTGGACATACACTTCTCACCCAATTTTTTCTCTTCTCTTTTGATAAATCGATTCTTATCTGCGATACCATTACTACTACTTATGGCCAGAACTCATACTCCGGGAGTTAAACACAAAAACTATTATTTAGTTTTTTTTCGTTGCCTTTGCGTTGAGTCGAGTCTAAGATTAATGATTAGAAAATATTTGAGACATACATAGAAAATAAATTGCTCGATGAAAATTTGCTGACAATAGCCCCTAGATCATTCCGATTCGTGAATAAGAGGAATGACTTTTGAGTAATTGATGAGTTTATTCCTGTCCCGAGATTTTTGAAACAATTTTCAATTTTTTGTTTCTCTTTCATCGCTCAGGACTACAAATATGTGAATTCCTTTTTCTATTCAAGAATTCCATCATTTTTTATATCTTTTGGAAAAAAAGAAAATCTATTATAAAAAGGATTTTAATGATTAATAACTTATTATTTATTTAACAAAATATCAAATGAATTGATAAAAAGTTTATCAAGTATTTAACAGTTATGTAGTAAAGGTATGGAGTGTTAGAATGAAATTTTATATGACTATACACTTAACACATTATCTTGTTTATTCTATTGTACATATTTACCATTATGTCTATTGTTTGAACTAATTTGAGCCAATCCTCAAACTGACAGATCGGTTGCGACAATGATTGGCGTCAACGTCGCTGTCATTTTCAGCCGATTCGCGTCAAGCCGTCTGATGGCATCGGCAGGCATTCCCTCTGTTCAGGTGTTGCCTCAGGTCTGCCTATCGTTTACACAACAGATTGTTCCGGATCTGTTGGGCCGTTACTATATGGACAAACTGTTTGCCAAAGAATCGATTGAAGACATGAAAGGATTTATCGCTTCACTAAAGGAATCGTTTCACCAAATCTTAGAAGAGAATCAATGGATGGAAACGACGACAAAAGCCAATGCTATTAAAAAATTGGATGCAATCCGAGAACACATCGCTTTCCCTGAATACTCCTCAAACGACACTCAACTGTTGAAGTTCGATGAAAAGGTATTCTATTCTATCCTATCCTTGATCAATTCTATTTTTGTCAAAATATTGAATTGCACAATTGTCCAATTAGTTCAACCTGGATGCTTTTTATGAAATGAATCATTCTTAGGAACAAATTATATTTATTTTTGAATCAAACTTTAATTCTCAAACAGATTTCATTTGAAATCACATTATTAGTCGACTTTGATTTGAATGCTATTAATTATATCATTTCAAATTTGTTTGAATTTATCATCTAGCATAATTCAATCTATTTTGGGTTTTTTTCAAACCCCTTTTCTAACATTGAGCACATGGTCATACAATTGAAAACTGTAACATTAAACAAAATTTTTACTCATCAAGATTTATACATAAATTGAACTTTAATCAAATGATCTTGAAAACAATTTGAAATTTTACGGATAAAACATTTTCGCCTTTAGTTGTCCACATTTTCTGAAGACAACTTCTTGGCCTCAATGATAACGGGACTGGCATTCTTAAGATCTGAAAACACCAAGGCACTTAAAAATGTTGAACTCAAAGGGTATGTTTGAAAATAATATGTTCTAATTTTTTTTATTAAAAATTATAAATGTGTCAGACACTGGCCGGCACCGGCACATGCCACCATGATCAATGCATTCTACAACCCGGAAGTCAATGGAATTTGTAAGTTTGTGCCTTGCTCAAATTTGAATATAATCTTAAATTACGTTGGACAGTCTTTCCGGCAGGAATCGCCCAGTTCCCTTTCTATCAACACACCCGACCCAAGTATGGCTCACTTTTTATTACCTCTTAATTCAATTGAATTTATTTATTGTATGAAAATTTCGTTTAAAATATGCGAAAGAGTCGAGAATTTAGTTGAGTTTCTGTTTTAGAAATTCAATTAAACTTTTCATAAAACGCTATAAAATGGTAATTGAATTAAATAATTGTCTGAAAAATGCTTTTAAATATTTAAATCTTTTTGCAGTAATTCACAGTATTTTTCGCTTCAAAACTATTTTATTTGGCTCTGAATTGAAACAAATTATTTCAGAAACAGTTTTATCGCATTTAATACTTAAACTAAAATTAATAGTTTTGTCACTGACTTAATGGTCAACTCCTGTGATTGTGAGCACAGAATATTCTGTTCGCAGGAATCCGTTTGTTTAGGAATATATTTTCATCAGAGGTTTCGAGAGTTGAAATTAATGGACAAAAATTCAAATACGAATTAATTTAATTTTGAAGAGACTTATAATGAAATTCCGAAAATTTATTTTCAATTCAGAATAGCTGTGAATGTGAGCCATAGGACAGGGTATTGCATAGTGTGCTGAATTAGGAGAGGATAATCAAATTTTCACAATAAGTAAACAAAATTAATGAGATTTATATGTATTGCGAGGAAGAGGTCACCAAATGAATGGCCATTGAAATGCTTTTTCGACTCACAATAGGAAAGGCCTTAGATTTTGCAAAACACGATTTAATCCGAAACATTAGACCAAAAGTTAAGAGCATTTTCTGACTTTTCTTATACACGAATTGAGTCATACAATAAATAATTCATAGAGATATCTAAATCTGAGATGTGTGAGATGTGCAAGCTAATCTAATATTAACTACAGACTTGACTAAACTCAATCGAGTAATTAAATAATGAAGTTTCCTATTTATAGCTTAGTTTGATCTTGCTACTTATTTATGTTAGCTTTTTTGTCATTGAGGAAGGATTGAGCTTGTTCATCTCTCATTAATAACAGACGAATATAGAGTTTGACAATAAATTAATTAAATAAACTGAACTGTCGTTTGACTCTTTCCCCGATGTAAAGGACACTGAACTTCGGTGGCATAGGAATGGTTATCTCTCACGAGCTGACCCATGCTTTCGACAATCTAGGTAATTATCCATTAGTTCATATGACTCAATCCATTGCCTACACTGTCTGTCCGTTTCTTCTGTGCTTATGTTGAGCGCCATTTGTTGGTCAAACACTCTTTCAGATCACGTCTTCGTATTAGTTATAGTCGTCTCTCGCGTTGAAAGTCGAAAAGTGAGCCCCAATTGTGAGACCAATACTTGTGATTAAGTCTCACATAAAGTCATTAAAAGTTTTTGTGCAAAGCGTGAGATCTGTTAATATATTTTTCTCTCTCTGTTTCTGAACGACTGGATGGCTGTCCACTGGAAAAGCCTCACAAATGAAAGCCCTTAGAAATAATTTTCTCGTTATTTGGCAGTAAATGTCATATTCCAAGCGAAGGGTTTCCCAAACAGTAATTCCTGTCCTGAGTTCTTGAAAAGCTGAGCGCTAAGACTCGAGCATTTGATTTAAATCCCTGTCAGTAGCTCTAAATTGATCTTGATAGTGGCAATTAAAGGAAGTGCCTTTCGCCAATTTTTATTAATCATGTTTGACTTGACTTCCCAAATAGTAGTTAATTGTCCAAGGTTATTAATAGTTATTAATTGGATCTCAGGCCCGGTGGCCATAACTAGCGATACAGTTATTAGTCTAATAATTGATTGATTCAGTAATTAATTGATTAAAGTCTTCGCTGTTTTCTTATCAATAGATTTATTTGTCGTTTATATCAATAATTATTTTTCTTTTGATTTTCTTCTTCTGATAAATAGGAAGTCTTTTCGACCAAAAGGGAGATCTTCACAATTGGTTCGATGAGAAGAGTAGGTCTGTATTCAACACTAAGGCCCAGTGCTTTGTCGAACAGTATCAGCGCTTCCAGTATGACTTGGGAACGCAAATAATCAAGGTAAGTTTATTTATTTATTCGGGGTATTTACAGACCTTAATTTTTCAACTATTATTTTTAGCATTTGTAGTTTGATTTTGCTGCTCTTTGAAAATAGCTTCTGATTAATTCAATCTTTTTGAAAAATGCAACTTTTGTTATCTAGAAAATCAGAGAAAATATAAAACTTGACCATGTTATTTATGGGACAGAATTGGCACTTTTTTTATCTGCACTCAATTAGAGGCAATATTTTTGTTCAGATGACAGAAATTGGAGAAAAATTACGATTTTTTTTCTCGAAATGAACTGAATTATAGTTAATATATATTTTTTGGTCCGTTTTACAGATCAACGGTTTACGCACTTTAGGGGAGAATATTGCCGACAACGGAGGCGTAAGAATCGCTTATAGAGTAAGTGCTGTCCCTTCATATCCTCATATTTTTTTCGTCACTTAATTTTCACAATCAATTTCGGGTAAAGAAAAAAAAAGAAATCTATTAATCATTAAATATATATAAACTATCGTATAATATGAGAGCGTCTGAAGAAATCACATATTGATTGCCATCCCTTTCCTGTACTCTAATAGGCAATGGAGTTGTTTAAAGAGAAAAATGCCGGAAAATTATCAAAACTACCCGGAGCTCTGGCTAATGTTTCCGATGAAAAACTGTTTTTCTTGTCGTTTGCAAATGTGAGTCATTTCTTATATTTAATGAATTTTTAGAAATTTTTGCAAACTTTTCATCTTTTTGTTAGTTGTGGTGTTCCAACAGACCGGCCAATGCTATCGCTCAACAAATAGCTTTGGATCCGCACAGCATAGAGAACGCCCGAGTGATCGCCACTCTCTCCAATTTCCCGCCGTTTGCCAAAGCCTTCAATTGTAAGGTCGGGTCCCAAATGAATCCAAACAATAAATGCGTTTTGTGGTGATTGTGGTGATTGTGATCAACATTTTTCTCATCAATTGTTTAGATTTTTGTAAATTAAAAGTATTTTTAAAATAAATTTTTGGATTATTTTTCAAATTTTAAAATAAAATTGAAATTAAAAATGAGTTTAAGATAAAGTCGAAGATTCTTGGATACAATCGAAAGACAATTTAACTTTTAAGGCAATTGAGGCCACATCTAGCGGTTGCTCACAGTATTGCTACCCGTCCTCAGGACTACTCACAAATCATTTGATTGAAACTATATTTCGATTTATTTTTCATAAAAATTGTTACAAATTTCAAAAATCAATTAAAATGTTGGAATAATTTTCGGAAAATTGTTTACATTTTAGTATTAAAATAATTAACAAATGTATCAAAAATTTCTTAAACTTTTTTCAGTAGAAAAAAAGTAATATTTTCATTGAATTAACAAACAGTCTATCAAAGGATCGATAGATTATTAAAAAAGTTTTTAAAAACAAAATTATTAAGTATTTCAAGAAATGCAAAAAAATCGTAACATTTATGAGATTTTCGATTAATTTACTGCTCAGTGAAGGGGAAGACCGTCTCTCTAGAAAGGGTTCATTATCTGCCAATGACTGTCAAAGTGTTGGGCAATCTTTTCGAATGACTTTGTTTTATAAAAACAATTATTGAAATTACACTCAAAATAATAGCTATTATTAGAAATCCTATCGATTATAACGTTATCACTGATTGTCTGTCTTTGGCCACTATTCTTATCACAATCCCTGTCCTCCGAGTCCTCCTTCTCTACTGAGCTCTCACTGGAAGCATAGGTTTCGGTCTCAGAGCCCGAGTTGTCATCATTGGAGTCATGCTTTTGTTTGATCTCTTTGTGGTAGTCATCGGAATGAGAGTACTTTTGGTGACTTTGAAGCGATCGCTTCAATTGGAAGGACTGTCCGCAGCCTTCGACCGAACATTTGTAGAGCTGATAGGGACGGACATTATTGATGTTAGTGTTTGGGGTCAGACCTGTCTTCTGAGCGATCATCGAATTCAAGACTTTTATGGCTTTTGTTTTCATTTGTTCGACATTTTCATTGAATTTGTGGCTCTTTTGTGGACTCATTCGTGAGACTGACTGAAGATGTCTTCTATTCTGATGTGCTTTGAGTGACTTCGGGGTCTGAAACGTCTTATTGCAGGTCTCGAGTCGACACTGGAATGACTTCCTCTCCAAATGAGTGAATATGTGATCGTTTAAGGACTGGCTTTGAGTGAACTTCTTTTGGCATATATTGCAAGAGTATAGCCGTTCGTTGAGATGGACAGCACTCACGTGTCGTTTCAAAGAGTTGCTCCGTTTGAACGACTGTTGACATCCATCGTATTGGCAGACAAATGGACGGCCCTCTGAATGGCAGATGAGGTGAGCCTTAATTCTGGCCAAACAGTCGCCAACGTATTGACATCCCTTACAGTAATACTTTTCATCCGTTTTCTTATAATTGACGTTAACTTTGAATTTATTTTTATTTTTCTTTACTTTAAATCCGACGGAAGTATTGTTTTCCTTTATTTTGTTCATTTGTTTTCACCTTTTTATTGAATTTTATTAGATTTTAATTCAATTGAAAACTATATTCAATTCAAATGAAAAACTCATTTGAAATGCGATTTTATTATAGATTTTTAATAATCAAAACAAAACTAAGTTTACCTCAAAATCCTCAAAATATTTGCACCAAATCCAGTGATCAATCCGTTTATTAAACTGTTATCTTAGGTATGGATTAAAAATTATTTGACATTTAAATTAAAATTTGTGTTTAAATTAAATTATAGTAAAAATAATTCACAACTTTTTTGGATAACATTTAATTCAAATCCAAATGCATTTCATTCCCTCTGAAAGCATTGGCGACAAGAATTGATGAGCGCATGCGCTATAAGTATATCACGTCTATCGTAATGTTAAACACATAATGAGTGAAACCAATTGACATTTTACTGTGAATATAATGTTATGAAAACTGCTTTATCTGAACTGTTTTCATGTTTTTATTGCGATTCTTTCATCGACAGTATTTTTCTCTGAAATGTTCATTTGATTCATGAATTTAAGGGATTTTTTGCTTAACTTTTGCTTTAATCACTTTTCTCTCTCTTTATTGCGTTTATGCTGAGCCCGCGATAGCAGATTGACTGGTATCTAATGGGCTGACATTAATCTGGAACAGTTGATTGTTGATCAGCTCTGAGTCTGACCTTGAATTCTCTTGTTTTCATATTTTTCATACTTGTTTTGATCATTTATTTTCGAGATTTTCTTGAAAAACAATTCTCTATTGAATTGAAAAGTAATTTAATTGAAATAAATTTGAAATAAATGGAAATTATTTTATTGAAATTTTATCGAAAACATGACTTTCCTTATTTAGCAAGAAATAAATCATGTGATCTTGCCTCTTTTCTTCATTATTGATTTTTGAAATATATTGTTTGAATCTATCTAGGTTAGTTTACAAAGATGGCTATTTTGAGATAGGTTAGTTTATTACGAGTTTAATAGTATCTGTTGTAGTATCTTGGTTGTATTTATTTTGTATCTTGCTCAATTTTCATTGGGATCAAATTCAACGACAAATGGTTTGTCTGACCAGAAACTGAACCCTTTGTTGACCGCAAGACTCGCCCTTTCGCTATATTTATTGATTAGTTTGAGGTCATCCCCACTAATGCCTTCCATTTTGGAACACCTCTCGTAAACTGACCCTGAAATCAATGAATTGATTATTTGATTTGTGGGCACAAACCAAGTCTTTTAGAGATACAAACAGTGCTTATGATGTGAAGTCTGTTCGCTCTTCGGTCTCGACTTTTCCGCATCCGATCGGAGCGGAAGTGGACTTCTTATTCCGGAAACTCGTTTGGTGTAAGCCTTCTGTCTGTCCCTCAAAAGCATTTGAGAGAACTCGTTATTGAGTGCCGGGATGTTAATCATTTTGGTCGCCATTTTCTGCACAGTTATCTCGAATGTGTTCTGTGCGGACAGACATACGTTTTGCGTTCCGAATAGCAATGAATTAACACTCGGACTCATTTCCGTTGGGTTTACGTTCGCCACTGGTTTTGACAAAATGCAGGAAAGGGTTCAACATTTGACAGACAAAAATCATATATCACTCATACCGTCATTCCTGTCCTCTAATATACGCTTCCTTTCATTTTCATATACTCTTGGTTTAAAACAACAGCAAAATAAACCCATTTTGAGAACATTTCAGTGACTTATTCCTCATGAGCTCAGCATATGTTTCAGATGGAAGTCCTGTTTAAATGTTTCTCACAATCAAACACATGATTAATGCGTTTAATAAACAAATTTTTGTTACGATTTATCTCTAATTTCTAATAATAGTTGACTTTATTTGACATTTGATTTGATTTGTTTGACGACTAAATATCACAAGACTTTTGAGAAACTTATGATTGGTTTCGAGTCTTTAGTTTATTTACATTTGTTCTGAAAATTCAAACAAACTTTTGTTGAAAAGGATTTAATTTTATTTTTTTATTAAATAAATTTTATTAAAGTTTGCGTCAATTTTGAGGAAATCCCATTAAAGTTGATGCAAATTATTTTCTCTCTTCAAACAAGATATCCGTATAAAGATCTTTCTAGATCCTAGATCATATTGTTTGTTTGATAAACTTCCACGATATCAGGATATCTTTGAATGCTTTGCGAAAATTCTTATTAAAATAGGCGTAAAGAATAGGATTGACGGTTGAGTTGAGGAACAGTAGCCATAAAGTGATATCTAATCCAAGTTTTGTATTGTTTTTGTTTGCGATTATGTTATAAAGAATATAACCATTGAATGGAAGCAAACAAATAATGTAAGCCATGGTAATAATGGCCAGAGTTTTAGCCACTTTTACTTCCCGTCGGATCCTTTTGGCGGTTCTCATCGGCTGTTCGTTTGACTCAATGTTTTCTATTGTTTCTGTATTTGAGTCCATTTCGTTCGTATTCTTCGGACTTTTGTTACTCTCGGATATGGTTTTGATCGAAATCTTGGAACTTTCATAACGATTGATAAAATATTTGGATTTCTAGAAGATTATAATTATAATAAAATTTGACCTTGTTGAAATTCTAGTACTACCTTAAAAATTAAGGCATATAGTGTGATAATGATGACCAAGGGTATGTAAAACTTGGTCGCGATGCTGATGTAGAGCCTGACCTTGTTAATGCTGACGAAACAAATACCTTGCTCAATTCGTTTGATGTACTTCTTATAATCTCTCCACCAGAAGACAGTAGCAAGGGCAAATAAAAGTGGGAACATCCAGGATATCGCTATCATTGCCATTATGTGCCGTTTTTTCTTTTTCATCGAATATTTGAATTGAGTGACCGATAGGTACCGATCGATGGCTATGAATACCAAATGAAAAGATGAGGCGGACGTACAGATCGACAGAATAAGGAAGTGGAGGTCACAATAGACGGCTCCAAATGTCCATTCGCTCAGATATATGATGTCTATTACGGCTGAGTTGGGCATAACTAACAGACCGACAGTCAGATCAGTCACACTCAACGATAGGATTAAATAATTCGACAAATTCTTCAGTTTCGGTGTCTTTAGTATCGCTATTATAACCAAATAATTGCCGAAAATTGTTATAAAACTTATTATAAACAAAAATATTAATGAAACGATTTGTGGAAATATTATACGATTTGTTTCAATTAAATCTAATGAGGAATTCATTTTAATTCACTTTTACTTCAATTGAATTAATTTCTGAACTATTAATAGAGTTATAAAATTTTGTCGGGAAATACATCTCTTTTTGTATGTCAAGAGATATCCGCATTGTCTTCGAAGGGAGGAAATCCATATTTAGATTTTAAATACATTCGGGTGTATATTATTTCAATGAAAGGGTAATAATTGTAATAATAATTCATTTGAGCTAGTTAGTGTTTTTAAAGATTTTCCATGACATAAGAATATCATTGAATGCTTTCTTGAAGTTATCATTAAAATAAGCGTAAAGTATGGGATTGAGGGTTGAATTCAATAACATTAACCACAAACTGAAACTCAGCCACTCTTTTAACATTATATTACTGAGTGTTTTGATTATCACTATGACTGTAAAGGGAAGGAAACACAAAATGTAAGCTATAGTTATAATGGACAAAGTCTTGGCCACTTTCATTTCTCGTCGGACACGTTTTTTTGGACTCTTCTGTTCTTCACTCTCTTCCGTCGGAACATCGGTAGTGTTTTCAGCAGATTCTGTCCCTTCACTGGCTTTTGTATTCTCGGTATTTGATTGAGAAATGACCGGATATTTCTTTGAGAAGTTCATCGATTTCTAGAGGTTCAACATTATAATTGATATAAATTTGAATTATTTTTTACTTTACCTGAAATATGAGCCAGTAAATTATGATTAATAAAATGACAGGAATAAAGAATTTGAAAATCATATTAATGACTGCATTCGTGGGATTATTTGTTGGCCAACAAATCGAGAATTTTATTCGTTGCAAATATTTTTGATTGTCTCTAACAGAGATAGTGACAATTTCAATTATCAGGGCAATTGTCCAGGAAGTCAATATCATGGCAAATATATGTAGTTTTTTCTTTGTCTTTGAATAACCAAATCTTGTGACCGAAAGATAGCGATCGATGGCAATGAATACCAAGTGATAAGAGGATGCCGTCGAACATATAGCCAACAGTAGAGCCCAGACGTCACAAAAGAGAGCTCCGAATATCCACTTTCGAAAGTATATGATTTGAAGGACTGAGAGCACCGGCATTGCTATCAGACCCACCAACAGATCGGTAACACTCAAAGACAATATCAAATAATTGGAGACATTCCTCAGTTTCGGTGTCTTTAGTATCGCTGTTATGACCAAAACATTACCGAAAATCGTTGTAATAATTATCGCAAATAAAACTATTAGAGAAAGGATTTGATGGAAAACTATTTCATTCTTTTGAATAAAATCAGAATTTATTGAATCGTTTGTTGAATTCATTTTAAAACAAATGAAAATAATTTAATATTTTTGGTCTTTTATTGAGTAAAAGCAGGAAAATAATTGACGTCTTTTAACAGCAATTAACCTCAAATACATATTTGGAAATCACTAACATTTATGGATCGTTTCCAACACAGAATTAATTTGAAAATGAACATGTTCAATGTATCAATGTTTAATTCTGTGCTTTAGTTAATCTCCACAAAACCAAAATATCTTTAAATGCTTTCCTGAAGTTTGTATTGAAATACCCGTAGAGAATGGGATTGATTCCTGAGTTGCAGAGTACTAACCACCAAAAAATGCTAACCACAAAATCTGGATAGGATTTGACCTTGATCACATAAAATATGTATGCATTCAATGGAAACAAACAAATAATGTATGCGATTGTTATTATGGCCACAGTTTTGGCCACTTCTACTTCCCGTCGGATGCGTTTCGCAGCTTTAATCGGTCGCTCCTTTACGTCAGTCTCGGCTTCAGTTGTATTCTCTGTGGACTCGATGTCATCAGTTGTTTCAGTGCTCTTCGTATTGTCTTCTGTTGTGTTTGGCGATGAAATGGGAGACCTTTTCATGAAAGTGATTGACTTCTAAAAAAGATACAAGATCAATTAAGTTAGAAATATGGAACTAAAAATAATACCCTGTAAATTAAAACATAGAGAATGATGATCAAGGTAACTGGCGCATAGAACTTGAGTATACTGGTGATGATTATCCTGGTTGGATTGCTATTAGCCAAACACTTGCCTTGCTCAATTCTGTCTAAGAACTGTTTGTAATCTCTCCAAAAGATGGTAGTCGTGTCCCAAACAAGTGGTAGTGTCCATGAGATCAATATCATGGCAAAGATGTGACGCCTCTTCTTGTTTATCGAGTATTTGAATTGAGTGACAGATAGGTAGCGATCGATGGCTATGAATACCAAATGAAGAGTCGATGCCGTCGTACAGACCGACTGAATCACAACAATAATGTCACAGAAGACGGGACCTAATGTCCATTTGTTGAAAAATATTATCTGAATTATTGCTGACTGAGGCATAAGTATGAGACCGACGATGAGGTCCGTCACACTCAACGATAGGATCAGATAATTGGAGAGATTTCTAAGTCTCGGTGTCTTCAGTATCGCTGTTATGACCAAAACATTACCAAAAATCGTTGTAATTATTATTATTAATAAAAGTATTAGAGAAAGGATTTGATGGAAAACTATTCGATTTTTTTGAATTAAATCCGAATCTATTGAAATGTTTGTTGAATTCATTTTTCTTTCAATTGTTTACCGAAAGTGAATTGATGTTCATTGAGTTGTTTATAATAAATATTAACCGGATTTCAAATTTGTCGCTAATATATTTCATATTAAACTGGTTTTTATGGATATCCGTAAAAAATGGAAATGAAGGCAATGAGTGTCTGATTCTTAAAATTATAGAAAATTCATTAAATCATTGATTGGTTGAGAGACTGTTCCAAAATTAGATGAGTTTATAACTTTTTTGGTCTATAATTGATGTCAGTTTCACGAACGTCATAATGAATATTCTTGGTAAGATTACTTGCAAATGATTCAAAATCAATCATAAATTATTAACTGTAATTGTTCTGAAATTTTTGTCATTTCTAGAAATCTTTGAATTTGAGCTAGCATAATCAATGACAAGAATCATAACTTTTTGCTAGTTCAAAGCTTCGGATTATTTATAAGTTTTTCCCAAACAATCAATATTTTGGTTCGGGTTTGTGTCGAAAGATATCTGGAAAGGCTCTCAAAACTGTATTTTGTCTGAAATAGACTTTTATTCACTTTAGTTATAAGGAATGGTATCATCTTCTGAACGGAAACTATCAACAAAGTAGTCCTAATCCCAGACCTTTCTGTTGACAAATCCGACATTTGTTTGTGAGTAATGATTGTCGGGACGACTGTCTGTTCATATGTCAACTCTTAAGAACAGTATCGCTATTACAACAGATCTATAATTCTGATCCAATTTCAGAGTTAAGACATCTTTTAGTTTTAGGAAAAGTTATATTTATTTTTCATTTTCATTGATATCTGTTTTAATGGAGAGTTTGTTCCTTTAATCGGATAAAATCGGATAAAAATTCGTTTTGTTTTCTTATTCTCTGTTTTTCTATCTTTCATTTCGGAAATGAAAAAAACTTTTATCGCATTTTCTTTTTATTTAAGGATTTGTTTCGTTAAAACCCTTATTAATGTCATTCAATGTTTTCCTTTCCGTTTAATGTATTGTCAAACAAATAATTCGTACAAAAATTATTGCCATTTGTAGTGACATATCAAATGGTAATCCATTTCCAATAAATCCATTCCCAGACTGAAACCCGAATCCAAATCAATATTCACTATTAGAAGAGAGGCTTTACTTATTCTGTTCTCTATATCTCTAGGAAATCGATTTTTTCTGTTGTTAGAGAAGAAGACTTCAAACTTATATTAAATTAATGAGAAAATCTCTGAAAACTATAATAAAAAATTTTGACTTTAATTCTGTTATAAATTCTTAAAAACAGAGAATATTCTGTTATTTTTTATAACAGACTATAAAACAGTGAAGACCTCATTCTGTGCTAAAGATAAATCTCAAGAGAATATCTGTGCTCTGAGATCTGGCGGCCCTCAACTCAATCTTAGGGAACGGGTATTAGCCATTCGTCTGCTATTTCTTCGTTTAATAATAAATTAATGGCAGAAAAGATAAACTATTTTCTCGAAAGTGGTTTCAGATAATAGTTTGGAAACAGACGAGTGGTTCAGACGACAGACTCTTTTGATTAAACTGAAGGCTATTCTGGAGATTAAGTACTGAATTACGACTTAATTACTGATTGGGTCTTAAGATAAGCTTTAATTACAACCCATTTCCGAATTTAATTCAAAATATAAGCCAATTGTTAATTAAGTTTAAAAGTTCAACAAAAGATCATTTCATTGAAAATAATTTTGAGATTTTATTAATATAAAAAAGTTCCAAATTTAATCTTGCTTCACTTTTTAATTGACTACAGTATTTGATCGACCATGCCAAATGACGAACCAGTTATCGTACTCTATAAATGAATAAGACCTCCCTAATGGTTATCGGCAATGTTTTCTATAAATTAATTTGACCTTTATAGTGTATAATTTTCTTACCAGGGTTATTGCCATTCTTCGGTGGAACAACAGTGGTTGTACTACACGGACAACACTTTTTGCATTGGTTTGGATCCTCACAACAGGTTGTGCTGTAGTTCTCAAAGCAAATGACTTCACATTCTGAATCAGTGGTCGTTGTGGTCGGTGTAGTGGTCGGCGCTATAGTTGTGGTCGAAGTTGTTGAGTGTGGAGTAGTTGACGGCACCTTAAATGGTACTGGAAATGGTGGTGGAAATGGTAGTAGGTCACTTTTGGGAATTGATGACAACATTATAATAACTAAAAACAAAATAAACTTTTTTGTCTCCATTTTTACTTCAGTTTTATTAAAATTGTTATATATTTTCGATTTATATTTTGTGATTCAATTTATCACAATTTTTCGACTTTTATTGTGTCAAATGAATAAATCCTACAAATGTTTTAACACATTCTTTTGATATTTGTTTGATTAGGACTTGTATAAACAATTTACAATACCTAGTAGAAATTCTTGATGAGTGTTGTACAAGAAATTACTTAGGATTTGATTGACTTTTTCATTTTTTAATACTAAATAGACAATTATAACTAGTACAATTATAATAACTTAATAATAATATATAATTTTTTTGTAAAATAATTATTTCAAAAGTATTTTAATAACAAAATGATATAAAAGGGATTTTGCTTTCGTTTATTTGTATCTAAAATCAATTTACAGGTATTTTGTTATATTCGAGTGAATTATAAACATATCTTTAGTTAAACTGTAAATTAATTGTGAAAAGCAGTTCCACCCCCAAGTCATTCGCTCTGTCCATTAGCCGCTGATTGCGACGACAGCAAATTATCGCATTGTTTGCATTCACATTGACATTGACCAGGAAAACGAGGTGATGTGCAGCAAGGTCGACTATCAGGATAGGGTATCATAGGACAGGGGCATCTTATGTTGCACTCCTCACTGATTATACAATTGCAATGACATTCGTTAGGATTGATTGAAGCACTACAACAGGGACGAGGTTTATCTGAGCGAGGACAAAAACATCGAATCGGTTTTTGATTACACGGACAGCAACCGCATCGGGGCTTAGGGTCAGTCGTACAGCAGTCGTTACTCGTATTGGTCGGACATTCGAAGTCACAAACGATTGGTATGGTTGAGGGCGTTGTCTGATCTTCAGGCATTGGAGTCGTACCTTGGTCACTCTTCTCCGCTGAAATTATTCCTAAGGAAAAGACATACAAACAGAGAAATATTGAAAACAAGAATAATGTCTTCATTTCCATCGAATTTTTGGTAGTTTTACAAAAGTTTTTGTAAAATGTTTTAAATGTTTGTTAAAAAGAATGAAAACCTATTGAATAATATTGATATTATATCTCAGTTTAAGTACAGAATTTGAACACCTTTTCAATAAAATCTTTGCTGATTGCTTAGGTATTATGAAATGTTACCTTGAAACTCATATCTCTAAATAAAATAAAATTGAATTGTCATTATATTGATAAACAATATTATGTCTTTTCGATCAATAATTTATTTTATCCTTTTATTACAAAAATATTTTTTAAAACAAATTATAATTCTATTGAATTAAAAGTGTTTTTACTTTTATTTTGATATTATTTAAGAGATATGCGAAACATAACTTCAGTTATTACTGCAAACTATTTGATCAAACACTTAGGTATTAGAATCGGTTCCGTTTTGATCTAATAGATCTTTTACCATGCCAACCACCAGATCCTCCACCATGTCCACCCCCATGCCCATTACACGGCCAGTGCCCAGGCGGATAATTCCAGGGATAATTACATTGTTTGCAATAACACTGACAATCACCAGGATAACGAGGGGATTTGCAGCAAGGAGGATTAGGTATGAAAGGACAGGGACAGGGCTCGCAACCCGGACCAACCACACAACTACAATGACACGTATTGGCATCTATAGGACCGTTACAACAGGGACGGGGTTTCGTTGATTCAGGACAATAACATTCAGGCGGCTGTTGATTGCAGGGACAGCACCCATTTAGAGGTTTTGGGTTACAGCAGGTGTAGCTCGTGTTGTCCGGACATTTGAGACCGACTATTGGAGAGCCCCGGTTTGAAGGATCTGTCGAAGAACAGGGACAACATTTACAGTCTTGGTTGGGTTGCGGGCAACAGGAATAGCTGTAGTTGACCTTGCATGACTTTGTACATGGTGCACGAGGTTCTTCATCAGAACTGATCCCTAAGAAGCAGAGATACAGATAGAAAACTATTGAAAACAATATTAAGTTTTTCGTTTCCATCGGTTTTTAAAATTGATTTTTATTAATAAGTGTTTTATGTTTTATAGTTTAAAAATCTATTGTTTTAATTGATTGATATATGACTTCAATTAACAAGTTTTGAAACACCTTTCGATTTGAGATAAACAATAGACTTGGTCATTGATAATTAACGTATGGTAACCATACTATGGTTAAAAACAAACACTATACCTTATGTTATACCACATTATAAGGTAGTGTTTGTTTTTAAACGATACTTTATATACCAGGTCTTGCAAACAATTATTGACAATTATTTATTCTAATATTATAATAGTTTATGTCATAAACTTTATGACATCAAAAGGTCACAAATTTGGCTCAAATTTATTTTATTAAAGAAAATTGAGTTCAGTTTTATTGAAAACATAAAACACCAAAATAAGATATTTTTATTATTTATTCACTGATAGATCTTTTACCTATCTACCTTATCCACCATGATATCCCCCACCACCATGATGGCCACCACCACCATGAGGACCACCACCACCATGAGGACCACCACCACCATGAGGACCACCACCACCATAATGGCCACTACCACCATATTGACCATCATAGCCATTACCCATATTCGGGTAACCCCATGGGTAATTCTCGCATTGTTTGCATGCGCAATCGCATTCACCAGGCGTTGGTGGTGATTCGCAGCAAGGTCTAGTATCAGGTGATGGTATGAAAGGACAGTTGCATATTGTTGGACATTGTTTGCATTTGCAATTGCATTCACCATGCTTTGGTGGTGATTTGCAGCAAGGTCTAGTATCAGGTGATGGTATGAAAGGACAGTGGCATATGTTTTCACACTCCGGACTGAATATACAACCGCAATGACATGTATTTGGTGTGAGTGGACCAACACAACAATGTGGACCACCCGTCAGATTTATTAGTGGACAGAAACAAATGGGTGGTGGTGTAGTACACGGACAGCACCCACATGGAGGCTTCGGATTACAGCAGTCGTTCCTCGTGTTGGACGGACATTCATAGTCGCAAACAGGTTTAACAGTTGAACTTGGCGTCGGAGTTGGACAGCCAGACTTTCGAGGATGCGCTGGACAACACTCTGGTGTGCAAGGACAACAACTGCAGTTTGGGTTGGGTTGCGGACAACAGCCATGACTGTAATTGGCCATGCACAGTGTTGTACATGGTTCGATCTTGGTTGTTGTCGGGGCTGATTTGATCCCTAAGAACAAAAAGACAATCAATGAAAACAAGAATATTCTGTTCGTTTCCATTGCTTTTTAGTTTTGGAAATAAATGCTGTAATTAATTTTCGTCGGATTTTATAGATTTAGTTTTGTTTTGTTTTGAATCATATCTGACATCATTTAATACAAATTGTTTTATATTTATTTAAACAATAGCCCGGATCAGCCAATACCACAATTTTCTGTTTATCATTGTTTTTTAAAAACACAATAATTTGAAAAACTTGAAAGTTATATCTCATATGTCATTCATTTGTTATTTTTTTCAATAGTTTTTGAAACAAATTATACCAAAGTATTATGGTTTAGGTTTTACGAACCTAAAAAACAATTGATGTTCTTCTATTCAATTCCGCAGATGTGATAAACATTTGTTCTAGATTAGTTAACCACAAATATATATCTTTATTCAGATTAATATTTGTTTTTAAAATTAAATTATTTTATTATAAATTTTTTTTTGTAAAATTCTCTTCGATCTGATGTTAGCCCTCCTTAGGTCTCAATATTTCGATATTTCGAACATTAGATTTGTCTAAATTAATCAAGGTTAGTTTGAAAATATTTATTGGAAAAATAATTTAAGAAAGAGCAAGATGTTTGTTTGAAAATACTTTTATATTATATTTTTGAATTATATCTTTGCTTCATATTTATCCAACCAAGCCACAATCTCGACAAGGTGGCTGTGTAGGCATGGCAACGGCTGGGCAGCAGGGAAGAGTGATTGTTTCACCTGGAGGTTTTATCGGTCTGATGGGTTTGCTGGGTCGAACCGCTTTTCCTGTCACGCGGGGAATCATAGCCATCGACAGGAGGAGGAGAGCCAATAGAAACACGTGGTGTCTGTTGTTAAACATTTCTTCAAATTATTTTCAACTTTGCTTTAAATGTTTTGAAACTTTTGTTTAAAGGTTTTACAGTATTTGTTGAATCACTTTATATGAGACTAATTATGAATTTGTTCACAACTTTTATACCTTTTTGTAAACAATAGCTCTATTTCTGCCAATATATACATCAGAGCATATGTTAATCATTTTTTAATTGAATATTCGGCATGCTGGTACCTATCCGCCACCCTAGCTCATTCTAAGGCATTGAATCCCTGGAAAAATACCGTATAACTCTCTCTTTGGTAGGGTAAGGTTAGGTTAGTTTGATGTTAGGTTTGGATTACCATTAAGTACCGTTTTTCACGCATATAAGTACTTTTGCTATGCAATATAACAAATTTTGAAAATTAATATCTTCAAAACAATTAAAGATAAAATTATTTTAATTTCTTATCATGATAACTTATTACTCAAAAATTATTTTGCAAAAAAATCCGGGGGCGTGGCTTGAAATTTTTTGAGGAGGTGGGGTCCAAAAAGGGAGCGGAGCCTCTCGGTTCCAGAGGGCTTTTTGTTCCTCTAGTTATGCTGCTTGCAAATATATATTTGATTTATGGATTTTCCAGGGTGGCGGATAGAAACCAGCGTGCCGAATATTCATTTATTGAACAAGGCAATATTAAAACAAAAGAAGTTGTTCTATAGAACAAACATTACAAATTGAATTAATTTTGCAGGTTTACAATTATATCAATTTAAAAATAACAGAAACTCCAATAAGAATTGAATAAAAATTGTTTGCATTGACACTGGCATTGATCAGGTAAAGTAAATGAGGTCATTTTAATGTCACTAAAAACTAATACTTATGAGTTATGTCAATAGTATGTTAAAAGAGATTAACTACTATTTGATAATATTAGGTTTTTCAACAAAAAATCAACATGCAAAAAATCAAATTAGATTCAAACAAAATATTATTGAAATTGATTTTTATTTGAGTTCTTTTAAAACTATTGTTTTTTTTTAAACATTTTTGTTTGAATATAATCTAGTTTAATTATTAAAAACAACAGTTGATTGGTTTGTATCTTGTTAGGTTTCAGCTAACCTATAAGACAACAATCTTTGCATGGTGGTTGAGTGCTGCTGATGACTGGAGGACAGCAAGGTAAAGGGTTTGAATCATTTGCTGTAGCACAGGTAGAAGTGAGCGTCAACTCAGTGGCCACTTCCTCGATGGCAGCCATCGAAAGGAAGAGGACTATCAATACAAAGACTCTGTTGTTCGCCATTTCCTTAACTTGTTTTGATATTTCTGTTTACGATTTTATACTTTTTTTGTTTTTGATGTTTTGATGACACAATCGTTCGATTAAATGCTTTATTCATTTGATTCCAACAGTTGTTATCAATTTCTAAACTCTTGACATTGACTGTGACTAAGACTAAGAACAATTTAATTATCTAAATCCTTGACAACTATTAAAAGCAATTAATGATTATTAAAAATATAAAAATTGATTATTGGATATAATAGAGATTTCAAAGATTTAATAATCAATTTATTATAGGTCTTAATTGAATTGAACAATTAAAAATTGATACATTTTTCAAGATTCATTATTTTGACTGTGGATCCACAATATTCTTAATTTCAAATTGACTTTTGAATGAATCAATTTATCTGAGAAACCCTTTTTATTTGCGATGGAAACTTAAAAATATCTAAAAATTTTCTTTTAATAACTTTTGATTTTTACCGACTCTACCTCTCGGCAGATGTTATCAGTTTTTTTGAAACATCAAAAGTTTTACCACAGAAGAGGTCTCCAAGGAGGGGATTAGCCATTTATCCCCCTGTCAGCGAAAAATCTGAAAAATCCCTTTCCTGTCGAAGAGAGGAACAATGGCTGCCGCGCGAAGAATACCCTAGACCGCCAAAATTGGCACATATCCCAGAATAAACACTTCCTCTTCATATCAGTTCTAATAATTGATGAAAACCACACAAACAACACAAACAAAACATTTTAATTACCCAATAATCTGACAATTGATTCACTCGGAGAAGAAAATGAATGAAAATAAAGAAAAAATATTTTAAGAATTTTTGTTAATTCAATATTTATTTCAATTAAATTTACATTTTTTGAAATTGTTTTGAAATAATATTTGATTATTACAAACAATTAATTAAATAATGAATCAATCAATATATCAGTCATATATCTGGTCATACTTTTAGAGGAGGTGGTAGACCAACTATGCATTTAGCCATATTACAATTGCAATTACTTGGACATTGAATACCATCGCAGCAGGGAAGAGCTGCTGTTTGATCTGGATTGAGTTTACAGACATCATTCGGACAATTCGGAGTGATAGGCAATGATTGAGGCATTGATTCGTTTTCTTGAAAGAGAATCATCAATGAAAGACATAACACAATCAAAAATATAAGTTTATTCGCCATTTCTCTCGAAGACGTGACTTCATTAACTAATAAACGTTGTATCAAATCGTATCAATTAATTGGGAATTTTTTTTTCTTTTATACTTTTTCAGCGGAAAAACTGTCAAACAATGTAGAATTACTGTAATAGCTTTTATGCATACATGAGCAAAGTTGCCCGATTTAGGGGGAGGGAACTAGGTGTGAGAATTTTTGGCTTCGACCTCAAGGGAGAATTAGGAGGGGGAAAAATGGCTGACTTTTTCCAAGATGGTGGACTAAAAATGGCACCCAAAAGCTGAAAAT
This sequence comes from Tectocepheus velatus, assembly GCA_034700625.1. Lineage (NCBI taxonomy): Eukaryota > Metazoa > Arthropoda > Arachnida > Sarcoptiformes > Tectocepheidae > Tectocepheus > Tectocepheus velatus. Next base: position 3,935 of record JAQIXV010000375.1, on the reverse strand, counting down.
GATCGTTTTTAGTTATTTTCGGTCTAAATTCGATGTTATTCGACTAAATTATGCTTAAATTGTCCGCAATTTAGTTTAAAAGTAGTTATTTCGGCCAAATTAGCGAAAAAACGGCCAAAAAACATGGCCGCCGCGCTTCGCGTTCATCTTGCCTCTTTTTTGCCTCGACCTCAGGGGGGGAACTTTCAGAATTTTTCGCGTTAGGAGGGGGAATTTTGCCTATCCCCCCTTGCCCATCTATGCTTTTATGTCAAATACTATGAATCAGGAAATTATCAGTTTTTGATTCAAAACATTAACTATTCTTATGACTTGTGATGATAAAGAATGATTAAGGTAATCTTTAAACAGTTTAATTCGTTTTCTCATTGTAATATTTCATTAATCATTAAAAAAAATTGATTATCATTTTATTTTAATAAAATTTTCATAATAAACATGGACAAAATTGCAACACAAAAATAGTATTTTATTAAAATATATTAAATAATATTATAAAATATTAAAAAACATATTTATTCTTAAAATAAATCATTTGTAGGTGCTTGGTCATTTACGCCAATATTGGAGGGCTAATAGGGCAGTAACTGCAAAAACAGGTATTCGGGCAAGGAGTAGAGGCAAGGTAATTGGGCGAACAACAGGGAAGGGCTGCCATTGTCATCGGTTGAGCGCACATAAGTTGCGGACACATTACAGGAACAGCTTCAGTGACTTTTACATCAATGACGACCATCACTACCAGACACGAGATGAGGAAATACACGACTTTATTGTTCGCCATTTCTTTGCTTCAATCGAAGTAATGGTTTGACTGAAGAATCACTTTATTTATGAGTAAATTAGAAAAAAGTTTCGGATATTTATTACTTTTTTATCGACAAAAATATCAATTAATTGCTTTTTACTAAACACCGGATCTATTGAACACATGTTTTTGATTTTGCTTGAAATTCAATCCCAGAATAAGCACTTCCTCTTCACATCAGTTCTAATATTTTTGATTTTAATCTAAAAATTGATGAAAACGACACAAACAACTCATTTTATTTCCAATAATCAGACAATTGATTCTCTCGGAGAAGAAAATGAAAGAAAATAAACAAAAAATATTTTAAAAATTTTTGTTAATTCAATATTTATTTTAATTAAGTCACACTTTTTTGAAGTTGTTTTGAAATAATATTTGATTTTTACAAACAATTAATTAAATAATGAATAAATCAATATATCAGTTATATATCTGGTCATTCATTTAGAAGAGGTATGCATGGAAGGTAACAATCACATGCATTTGGACATTGCATATCAAGTGGGCAGCAGGGAAGAGATGGATTGGGTTTACAGTCATTATCCGTACAGATAGTTTGAGGGACGGTTTGAGGCATTGATTCGTTTTCTTGAAAGAGAGTCATCAATGAAAGACATAAGACAACCAAAAATATGAGTTTATTCGCCATTTCTTTGGGGTTTCGCTTAAATTGAAGAATTCATATGAAACCAAATGAGAGTAACTCTATTTCTATAACTTTTTCTGAAATTTCGTAATTTTTTCGATTTTAGAAGAATTAAACATATGTCCCAACATTTGTATGAAATTCAATATTATTCTCAGCAGAACTACTATAAGAACCAATTTAAGTGTAAAATATCAAATTATTATCGGGTAAAACATTGAAAGTTTTCAATTTATGATTATTTGAACAAGATCATCAATTGGAATACTTCTATTTTGTCAGAAATAAATCTATATCTTTATATATTTAAAGCAAAATAATCTGAAATTTTTGATCTCAAATGTGATAAAACCCTAAAAGACGTGACAATCAGATTGACATCAATTCTGTGCTATTCTTCAGTATTAAGACGAGAATCAAATCGATTGAGTCGTCGCTAAAATTGTGTCCAAAACGGAAACCAAATGTAAAGATTAAGAACAGTATTAGAACTCAAAGAGATTTAAGGCTTTACTTCAGTTGCAGAGAATTAGTTGAACTCATAATTAAAATAAAGTTGACGTAAGAACACACCACAACAGATACGGTATTGATTTTATAAAAGAAATTGACTACTCTAACTATGAATCACTATATTTTTCAATTCAATGTATTGTCGAATTAAAATTGTTTTAAATCATAGTTTTATATCAATTTCAAGTGATTTGATCGAAGACTAGAAAAATAATTCATTAAAATATAATGTATTTGTTTTTGAAAGGAACGGACAAAAACTTAGTATCAATGCATTTATTTTACGAAAGTGTTATAAATATGGATAAAATACTATTGCATTACATATAAAAAGTTATAAATATTTAATTCAGAGTAAAATCTAAAACAAAAACTCATTAAACTATATATAAAACTATGAATTATTGTTAAATAAAACAATTTTTGAGATCCAAAGCTATTATATTGTGATTAAAAATATTGTAGAAATAAATAGAGCACAAGTGCTATACCAGTCCCGTTTTCAGTACAGAAATGAATAGGTTTTCATCGATGGGAAGCAAACATTAAGTGTCGCAAAAAGGCTTTTGGGTGTTGTTTGCCAACTATTTTTAAAAGCATTTATTCAATAGTTATTTACTTTTTTCTTATTTTATGTGAAGAAAAATGTCATTCAATGACTTAATGCACATCTCTTTTCGATATACGACTCGAGAGTCAATACAACCGATCCGTTCAGAAGATAAGTGCCATTAAAAACTTTTGATATCTTTTTAACATTTTTTCTTCTCTTCTATTCTTTCCTCTCTCTTGTGTTGAAAAGTGTTTTTACTTATATTTTTCATTCGCAACACATTTTTGTTGCACTTTCTTCACGAATATAAAAGTTTTCTCTTTTAAGTGTAATATATTTTTAAGACATTTATATTCAAATTGTTTTATGAAATACTTATGAAAAGCACTCATAGTCTTCATTATTCTTCGTTAGTCTAACAGAATATTCTTTTGACTTAAAGACTGATTTCCAGATAAGTAAACTTAACTTAATAAAAGTAGAGCTGAATTTGAATTCAACATTATCAAGATAATATATTTCTGTTCTTAATAACTTTCATAACTAACCTAGTTTAAATTTTTATTAAATTCTTATGAAATTGATTTTTACTTTGAATTAAAACTTTTTCGCTTAGACTCGAAAACTAAGTATTCAAATAAAATATTTTACATTTTTCGTTTGTTTTCGGTTTTGAATGCATTAAAATAATTTCGATTTCGAGTTAATCGCAACTCTTATTCAAATCAAAGTAATTCTCTTTTGTGGCACATCTGGTGCTCTTTCCAGACCTCCCTATACTACAAGAGCTCTGCTGTTGATATTCCTTTGGATGGAAAGTCATCACAATTTTAATGCATTAATGCGTTTCGCCTCAAAACAAATTTGATCCCAAAGTATGGAAACCTCAGAAAAAAATCAATTTTGTAATCATTTTGAAACAACTTTTGGCTAATATTTGATATCAACTAAAAAACAAAACTTCAGTTCATTTAATAAAAATCAGTTTTCATTTGAAATCTTTTGTGTATTTGAATCAAAATATTTAATTCAATGGATTTATATTTAGTATAAAATATGTTTCGCTTAGGTTTTCAATGAACCAAGTGATATGACAAAAGGACGGATAGTATTGCAATATGTCTATTCAAAAGCGCCCACACTTTCCGATTGAATTAATTTACAAAAACATTTCTACGAAGTCTTTGAAGACAAAGAGATTGACATCAAATACTACGCTTTCATTATTGCTTTCATCGCATAGACTTTCTCCTAAAAAAAACTCACATTTTTGATAAAAAAAAATGCAATTTTCAGTGAATATAAAAAGTGATCTCAAGATTAAAAATGAAAAATTTAATTTTGCACAAGGTAAAATTAGTTAACTATCACAACTTTGAAGCATAATATTCTTATTATGTCATGAACGTTTT
>JAQIXV010000374.1:0-42290 GCA_034700625.1 Tectocepheus velatus | reverse complement strand
AAAGTCATAATAATTGCCATCACTTCCACCGCTGCCAGTATTGGTGCCGCAGGAATACCACAGGTTCTTTTATAAATGAACAAGTTTAATCACCAAAATAATCTCTTTTTAAATTAAAACCAAGGCTGGATTAGTGACCATGGTCATTGTTCTGAATGCTGTTGGACTGCCCTTAGAGGACGCGGCGCTTATTGTTGTAATCGATTGGCTCATCGATAGGTTCAGAACTGTTATCAATGTTTTGGGCGACTCTTATGGCGCCGGTATTGTATATCATTTGAGCAAAAAAGACCTTGAACAAATGGATCAAATTGATTCTATTGAAAAACTTCGAGAGACATTCAATCAGACCAATGGTGTCGAAGTAGTGACAAAAGATTGAGTTATAATATGTTTTATATCAAAATATTTTATTAAAAGTTTTTGTTTTTTATATTAAATTAAATTTGAGTTAAATTAGAATAAAATTAAATAAAATTAAAGCAATGTTTTGATGAATGAAAATAATAGAAAATTTAGAGTCAATTGGCAGAGAGTGTGGACAATAGGCAATGAGTAAACACTGTCAACCCCTCCGTTGCCTCCTTTTCCCGGATGATTAGGTGTAGTTGAATTGGTCTCATTGCCGGTCCTCACGTTCGTCACATCAACGATACCTTTTTGGGGAGAATTTACCGAAACATTACTCGATTGCGCGTCTCTTGCTATAGGGCTGGATAGAGAGGAGGGCGCCGCACAATTGCCGGGCGTCCGTTTGATGCTATCGCAACGGAAAAACTCTGCGCTCGGTTTGAGTAAACAGTCGGCACCTGAAGATCCCTTTGCATACGAAAATTGGCAGTAAGTCTGACCCTTAAAGAAGACCAACTGTTGGGATGCCATAATAGTGAGGGCTGCGGTTACACCATTCTGTAGAGTAGTTATGCCATACTTTTTCAATTCAGTGCCCAAATCGGTGACAACAGGTTTGTCGAACTCTGAGCCCAATTCAAAAGTAAAGCCCAAAACAGTTCCGTCCGGGAAAATGAATTTACTCTTAGTAGTGGACGGGTCGAAGAAGGCCGCGCTAATTGTCGTCGGCTATCAATCAAAGATTAGCTTTGATTTCAACTCAAACTTCAAATGTCTTAAGACTCTTACCATATATTTCTTTGCGTCATCTGAGTTGACACCCATTTTGTTTTGTTGTCCCTTAACAGGAAGATAGATGAGGTCTCCCCACTCGACCTGATAGGGCCGTAGGTTTCTGAATGTGTAGAAACTGCCGTTCGTGAAGTAGATACTGGCGCCCAAGAACTCAGTGACACTATCGTGTTTATCGATAGTCACCGCCGCGTCTATCGGTCCATCCATTTGTGGGAAAACATCTTTTATAAGACAGGGACCGGTGAGAGCTGTCGTCTGTCCTGTCGAGTCAAGAGTTACAAACCAGAGGTTCTTCCCTTGAAATATAGCCACCGTTCCGTTTTGGAGTTGAGTCGCGGCGTCCGGAACGATGGCTGTGCAAAAAGGGTCGGCAACGCTTTGGATCAAATTCGGTGACATTAATACAATGATAGAAATAATTACTACTTTTGAACACATTTTTAATCACTTTTGTATCAAATAAATTGTTTTTCAATTAATTTCAAAATTTTTTTTATTCGAATATAATTCACGTGAATTGCATTACAATTAAATGAAACAAAAGTTGAGATCAAAGATATTTATGTGAAAATCAAAATAAAATGCATTCAATAAAACATTAATTATTAGATGAAAATGAAATGAAAATATTTTAATCGAGTAATTTGTTGTCAAGGACTCGGAGGTCAAGCATTTTGATCTGAGATAATTTTTCAGGGTTAGCACCCATTGTAAACACCTTTTTGGCTAAACTGTAGACAAATTTGAATTGGGTTTGGAGTTCACGCAACTGAGCCATCAATAGGTTGTTAGTCTTGGTATCTGTTTCCTTGTCCTTTACAATAACATCTAATTTGTGTCTCATCTTCAGTCGGTAACGTTTGGCCGCACCTCTGTTTTGGCCCCTTCTCCGCTCTTTTCTCTCAATACCTAATATTTTGGTCTTTTTGATTGGGTTTTGATTTTGATCGAGATTTTGACTGATGGGTTGTTTTCTCCTTTTGTATCGGCGTTTAGTAGAGGCCTCGATAGGAGGACTTTCATTCTTCTGAGACTCTTCCGACACTTCACTACACGGATGATAAGGTCTCCAAATTTTTTGGGAATTCATAACAGTTTTATTGAACTTATTAATTAACAAATGAATTCAAATTATCATTAGTTTGATTGCATTCAAACGTATGATTGATCAGAAAGTCAGACATTTTTTCACAAATATTAAATGAAAACTACTGTATGGATGGGTTGTGAAGAGTTTCAGATCTCTTAACTAACTTTAGAAGCATTAAAAACATAACCAATATTTGGGAGGACTCCGCCCTCACCTGTGTTTATACCTCTCATTCGTTATGTTGAGGTAACCAATGTTTTGCCATCAATTTGTTCCCCCTTTAAGAACCTTCAGAAGACCCTTTCCGTTGCCAAAGATCTGAAGTCCTCTTTCAATGTTTCTGTAAATCACTTTTAGTGCAAATTTTTTTGTTGAGTTATTTTAATGCTATTCAAACTTTTCTTCAATTGAGCGCAATATTTGTGTAATATTGCGTAAGCTTTAATGCAAATTATTTTTTTTTGACTTAAAACTACTGTCCAAACTTACTGTAACAGGGATAACCCATTGTCTTTAGTCTTTAGTATTTAATGTTTGGTATATCATTGGTTTTATTTTGTTTTTTGTTCAAATCTATCTTCAGGTCAAGTGGAGAGCCATCGGTTTTCTGAGGCCATTATATCAATGCGTTTTGATATTTACCGAGTTTTCGATGGTTTCAGACTATAAGCACCACTGGAGTGATCTCCTCATAGACCTAAAACAGTGAACTGTAGTGGAAACACATATTCTGTGCACTACCTATAATAATATGTTTTCAATAAAACTTAAGACAAGAAGGAGAGAGAGAGAGGGAGGGATGGATGAAGAGAGAAGGATGGAGAGGGAGGAGAGAGAGAGAGAGAGAGAGAGAGAGAGAGAGAGAGAATCGCCACTAAATGTAATGTTTATAGATATAAGGGTGCTCCCCAGGTGGTCAGGTGAGAAAATTTTTTGGTGTTGTTTTTATTTTTATTGCATAACAATTATGTTTTGGTTTTGCAAAACTACTCAAACAGAACTGTACTACACATATAATGCTGCCTCCTTTAGGGCCACACATCTAATGTGTCGTTACTATTCATTGATTCTTGGAATAGAAGGTCCGCTAAGAGTCAATTCAATGTCAAGAAGTGTTCGCAGAAATCGTTAAACAAATGAGTTTTAATTGGATTAAAGTGAAGCCAAACTATTGCTGTAATTGTTGCCGATTTAAATGTAAAATAACTCTTATTTGTTGTCCCATTTGTTTGAACTATTTCTCAAACATTAATTAATAGACTTTTAATTGATAATTGAATCAATCAAGTTTTTATGTGTGAAACAATTTGAATCTAGATCATTCAATATAAATACAATCATTAATAGTTTATTTTTATAAAATAATCAAAACTAAGTAATGATTTCACAATTGAAATACTTTATACTTTTAGAAATAAATCAATTGTTTAAACCTATGTTTAGCTTAATCAGCAAGATCATTCTTTATATTAAAGTCAGGTCTGTAATGACGTTCAATAGTTATCTATATTTGTTTAGATATCAATTATTATTTACCCATCGCTTCATAAGTTCTTTAATAATGAAAAATCAGTGCAAAAGAATTCATAGAAAACTATGAATTGTCTATAGATTTGTCTATTAATCGATTATTTTATTTAATGTCTTTTCGATTGATTTCATTGATTCAAATCAAATGAATAAGATTTGATACTTGAGTTTGATTTGAATGCAAAATATTTGTATTTCGATAAAAATAATTGACTTATAATTGAGTTATTATTAATATTTGTTTATTGAATATTTTAATCATTGTTTCAGTAGTTTTGCACTCATTTTGTACTTATTTTTTACAAAACAAAGTTTTGATTAATTTCTCTTAACTTTTCTATAAATCGATACATTTTGTTGTAAAACACATGAAAATACAATTTATATGAAAACTCTTCTAATGTTAAGAATAATTTTGCAATAAATGGAAACTTTTTGTGGTTCTGAGTTTTGGGTGAGTTTTGCTATAATTTTTGAATTTATTTTCAACTCATTTTAAAAACCTATTAAGGATTGGGACCTCTCATGGAATAGCAATTCCTTTCCTGAGTTTACCCTATGTTTTGAGGATACAGTTCTGGTATGGATTCCGTGCGCTCTTCTGTGGGTCCTCTCACTCATAGATTTATACAAAATATATTACGAAAACAACTCAAAACCCATTCCATGGACTCTAATAATTGTGGCGAAAATCGTGAGAAAATAACTGAAGACATGAATCAAATAATATTTAAATTTTTGTTTCCAACAGTTTTTCACATTTGTTTTGTTGGCCTTAAGTTTAGCCGATTTGTTGTATACAGTCTTCAAATACCTGAGCGATGATTACTTGGCATATCCGGTCGAGTTCTTCACTCCAGTCATTAAATCTATAACTTTTGTCAGTTTTAGAGAACTTTAAATAAGATTTAAATTAAATTAATTTCATTTTTCAAACAGTTTTATGCAATACTTCTGATTCGATTGCATCGAAAACATGGTATTCATTCTTCGGGTGTTTTATTCCTCTTCTGGTTGTGTCTGACTATTGGCGCGACTCTAAACTATCGGACAGTTCTCGATATGGTATTCAATAACGTGAGTTAAGAAAATCAAATTACATTCATTTGAAATAATATTGCCTTGGTAAAAACAGACATCTTTTAATGGCATAATCGATACCTTCACATTCATATCCCGGATACTTTACTACCCGATTGTTGTGATCCAGTTATTGCTCTCATGTTTTTCGGATGTAATTAATGGACACTTTTCAACAAAAATAGAAAAAGTAAATCAGATTTTGTTTGAATTGTTTTCAAATATTTTTACAAACGATTTGTAGGAATGTCCTGAAGAAAAGTCATCGTTTGTGTCCCGGATAACATTTTTTTGGTTCAATAGCATGATATGGACCGGATATAAGAAACCTCTCACTTCAGATGATATGTGGTCTTTGAGTCAGAAGAATAAGACCTCTTCAGTGCTCAAAGTGTTTGATAAGGTTTGGATTCCGGCCGTTGAGAGAGAAAAAGAGATGGCTTTGAGAAAGACATCTGAAGGCGAACCCATAGTAATGGAGATCAGTCTTCTGAGTGCTATAATCAAAACTTATTGGCCGGGAATGATGTCCGTCGCTGTCCTCAAATTGATCGCAAGTACTCTTACTTTCGTTAATCCACTGGTTTTGGACCGACTCATCAATTTCATGGACCCGAACAGCGATGAGCCCTATTGGAGGGGCTATTTGTATGCCTCCCTTATGTTCATATCACCGATGTTTGAGTCAATATTCAACAGTCAATACGAATATAGAGTCAATTTGATCGGAATGAAGGTCAGGGCGTGTGTTGTAAGTGTCATCTATAAGAAGGTAACCATTGTTTCTGTTAAATGATTTTTATTTTAATTAATTGTCTTTAAAGAGTCTGAAGTTGTCGAGCTCTGGGAGGAAAGACTTCACGACCGGAGAAATTGTTAACTTAATGTCTGTCGACTCCCAAAGAATTATTGAATTCATTAATATGTTTAACCACTTATGGTCAGCACCCCTTCAGATCATTTTGGGTTTAGTCCTTTTGTGGCAACAGTTAGGTGTGGCCACTCTCGCGGGAATGGCTATTATGTTGTGTTTAGTGCCGTTCAATGCCTTTATTACAACCAAAATGAGATTCGTTCAGATGTTGATTATGAAGGAAAAGGATAAGAGGGTTAAACTCATGAGTGAAATATTAAATGGCATCAAAGTCTTGAAACTATATGCCTGGGAAACGTCGTTCAGGGATCTGGCCATGAAGTTTAGGGACAAGGAGTGTAAGTCACTCAATTCGATGGCATACCTGAATGCCGCGATGGTCTTCACCTTCAGTGCCGCTCCTTTTTTCGTAAGTGCTATCAGTTTATGAAAAGTGATATGTTTTTCAAATTATTTATTGAATTGATCTATTTAATTGATCTAGGTCGGTTTGGCTAGTTTTGCCACTTTTGTGCTGATCTCTCCCCTCAATATACTGGACGCGAATCGAGCCTTCGTTTCGTTATCTCTTTTCAATATAATAAGTAAGACCTTTGAAGTAATGACCAATTTTTGAAATTAATTTAACATTTCTTTTAATTCAAAGGAATTCCGATGGGATATTTGCCCTTGATATTATCAATGGGAGCAATGGTGAGGACAATATAATTTGATTCAATTGAGGTATTCATCAATATTTTCATTTGAATCAGTTTTTAGTTTCAATTCAAAGAATCGATAAATACCTGAACGCCGACGAAATCGATGAGAACTGTATTTCACACAACGATAACATCAAATCTCCGGTTGTTGTCGAGAACGGGTCGTTCGCCTGGTTTAAGGGCGACCCTCCAGTCCTCACAAACATATCATTATCGGCCGGAAAAAAGAAATTGGTAGCAGTTGTGGGTCAGGTCGGCTCCGGTAAGTCATCGCTTTTATCAGCCATTTTGGGTGATATGGAGAAAGTGAAGGGTTCTGTCAATACGAACGGACGGGTGGCTTATGTTCCACAACAGGCGTGGGTTCAAAACGAAACCGTAAAACAAAATATTCTGTTCGCCACCGATTACAATGAGATATACTATAAACGAGTTTTGGAGTCCTGTGCTTTGGAACAGGATCTGAAAGTATTGGCTGCCGGAGACTTGACTGAAATCGGAGAGAAAGGCATCAATTTATCCGGTGGTCAGAAGCAGAGGGTATCTCTGGCCAGAGCTGTGTACGCAAACGCAGACATCTATCTGATGGATGACCCCCTCAGGTTTAGATCAGTCCATCGCAAGAGTAATATCTAATTAATTATTCTGTTCAGTGCTGTTGACGCACACGTCGGCAGACATTTGTTTGAGAGAGTGATCGGACCCAAAGGTATTCTCAATAATAAGACACGAATTCTGGTCACACATCAGGTGTCAGTTCTGCCACAAGTGGACCAAATAGTTGTCCTCAAAGACGGAACCATTTCAGAGATCGGAACCTTCGATGAGTTGGTCGCAAATAAAGGAGATTTCGCCGAATTCGTGGCCGAGTATATCATCGAGTCATCGGATGCGGACATAGACGAAGAGGACAGGGGTTTAATGGAAGGCATCGCAGAGAAAGTGCGACCACTAATAGAGAGAAATATATCGTATACGGAATCAATGGTTTCGGACACCACTAGTCGGTCATCGAAAAGACCGATGAGTCGTATGAGTAGTAGAATATCAGCGGATATACAGCAAGAGAGCAAAGAGAAGGCAAAACCTAAACCAAAACGAAGGGGTCGTCTCATAGAACAAGAATTATCTGAAACGGGTTCAGTTAAACTCGATGTCTATATGAGATATATTCAGACCATCGGAACCGTCCTTTGTTTGGGTATTGTCTTATCATTTATAGCGTCAAATGTGGCGCAAGTCTTCTCAAGTCTTTGGTTGAGTCAATGGTCTAACGACGCGCTCGACCCCAACAAGACGGGAGACACAGCTCTAAGAGACCTCCGTCTGGGAGTTTACGGAGCGTTTGGAACCATTGAAGCGATTTTCTCACTGATAGCCAGTATAAGCTTAAACTTAGCTTGCATCAAAGCTGCCAAGATCCTCCATAACAAAATGATTATAAGGATAATGAGAGCTCCCATGTCTTTCTTTGGTCAGTTGAAAACTGTTCAGAATAAGTGAATCATTCAATTAATTCGGTTTTTCAGACACAACACCGATTGGAAGAATACTCAACAGATTTTCCAAAGACATCGACACCGCAGACATGTCTCTCCTCTTCAACTTACGAATGATGATAATGCAGTTCTTCAGAACAATTGTCGCTTTTTCGATGATAAGTCTGGAGACACCCATAATATTGGCCGCGATTTTCCCGTTGGCTGTCGTTTATTATTTGATTCAAAGAATATATATCTCGTCTTCGCGTCAACTCAAGAGAATTGAGTCCACGACTCGTTCACCGATTTATAATCACTTCAGCGAAACAGTCAACGGCTCGGCGAGTATTAGAGCTTATGGTGTATCCGATAAGTTCATTGAAGAGTCTAATAAGAAAGTAGACGACAACCATATCTGTTATTATCCGAGTTTTACGGCCGCGCGTTGGCTCGCGATTAGACTCGAATTCTTGGGGTATTCTATCGTCTTTTTGGCCGCGATTTTTGCGGTCCTCTCCCGTTATTCTTTAAGTCCGGGTATCGCAGGTCTAGCGATCAGTTATTCTTTAAATATAACTTCAATATTAGGAATGTTTGTCAGATCGGCGACAGATCTCGAAACTAATATCGTGTCCGTCGAGAGATGTCTTGAATACACCGAAACAAAGACTGAGGTCTGTGTTGAAGACAAACTGAGTTCAATAGAAATATATTTTAATGATTTTCTGTGTTTAAGGCCGACTATTATAATGAGATAACAAAACCGAACCCGAATTGGCCCGAAAAGGGAGAAATCAAATTCAATCACTACAGCACTCGATATCGTGAAGGACTGGATTTAGTCCTCAAAAAAGTTTCCCTCGAAGTTAAATCTAAAGAAAAAGTAGGAATCGTTGGCAGAACCGGTGCTGGAAAGTCATCGCTAACTCTGGCCCTCTTCAGACTCATAGAACCGGTCGACGGAACCATTTTCATAGATAACGTCGATATCAGAAAATTGGGTTTATTTGACTTACGCTCTAAACTAACGATTATACCACAAGACCCGGCGCTCTTCACCGGAACTCTTCGTCTCAATTTGGATCCGTTCAACGAATACTCCGATTCAGAGATTTGGAGAGCCTTAGAATCGGCTCATCTCAGAGAATATGTCGACACTCTTGAGAAGGGTTTGACTCATCAGATATCAGAGGGCGGAGAGAATCTGAGCGCCGGACAGAAACAATTGGTTTGTTTGGCTCGAGCTCTGCTCAGGAAAAGTAAAATTCTGGTTCTGGATGAGGCCACAGCGGGTATACATTTATATCTGAAACACTTATCACAAACTTATTCCTTGTTTTGTCTGAAAGCCATTGATATGGAAACGGATGACTTGATTCAGGAGACGATCAGAAAAGAGTTCAATTCTTCGACAATCGTTACAATCGCTCATCGATTGAATACAATCATAGATTACGACAGAGTTTTAGTTATGGATAAGGGAGTGGTCGCGGAGTTTGATTCGCCCAACAATTTGTTGTCCGACAATAACTCTATTTTTTATTCTATGGCTAAAGAGGCGAATCTCGTCTCACATTCAAAATAGTTTACAAATAATTTTATTTCAAACTTTTATTAATTGATTAAAAAATGCTCTTATTGCTTTTTTGCTTTAATTATGGTTATTTTATTTGTGAATTTGTGACACCATGTCACAATTTGCCACAATCATGTCATTGATTTGCATGTCACTGACACTGACACTGACACAGACAATGCAAAAATTTTTTTGCATTTTGTATTTCGCAATAAATTATAGTTCAGTCAATAACTTAACGCTCTGACAGTCAATGACATTAAAAGATATGAGAGATTTGCATCAAATCAATAACAGTATTCCCAAGTAAAATTAACTTAGATTAGATTTTGATATATTTGATAAATTCAGACTAAAATCCAATTGAACTCACATTTTAATCATAAGTTTTAGTTGTCTTGTGATTCAATACTATTTTATACTTTTCTAAAGTGTTCAGAAGTTTTGTTGTCTGCGATCCACCCATTGGTAAAGTCATCCTATTATTTGAACAAAATTGATAATCAACTGATTATTAAAATCAATTAATTTCTCGTTAAATGTATTGAACTTTTGGCAAAGAAATAATGGTTTTCTTGAAATCAAATACTTATCAAATATTGTTTCGGCTATTCTTTGATCAAAAGTGTTTCAGACAATTAATTGAATGTCTTTATTGTGTGGGACTTATCTCTTATTATAACATAGATATTGAAAATTACTCATAACTTATCGTAAAAAGTCTGAAAATTAGTCGAGACTTTTACTTTGATAAATGACCATGCTCATTTGAATTAAACTATTTGAAATGACACAATTTTGTAGCTCAAAGTTTTGGGTAAGTTTCGAAATAACCTAAAATGAATTTTGATGATAATCTTGGTCATTCAGGATTGGGATATTTCGTGGAACACCCAATCATTTCCAGACTTTACCCTTTGCTTTGAAGACACTGTTTTGGTTTGGATACCATGTCTTGTCTTATGGGTTCTGTCCGTCTGTGAGATGACTAGACTATTGTCTCACAACCATAAGAATGATTCATACAATCCCTGGACTCTGATTCCATTGACTCAAATCGTAAGTTCACTCATATTTTGAAAATATTTCAATTGATTTTGAATTAGTTTTTAAGTTTGGTTTTACTCTCATTAAGTCTTTTTGAGTTATTTTACTCATTATTTCTTAACTCAATCAACGATACGAACGCATCGATCGCTGACTTAACCACAACTGTCTTCAAATGTATATCATTTGTGAGTCAATAAGCAATTTTCAAGAATAAACAAGTTTGTAGCCTTGATAATTATTTAATTTAGATTGTTACAATTGTTTTGATACGAGTTCATCACAAGTATCATATAAATTCATCAGGATCACTTTTCATATTCTGGTTACTTCTGTTTTTGGGAACGACAGTCAACTATAGGACTATCTTATCGATGGTTTTCTCTAATACTGTAAATATATTTTGAGATATTCGTCAAAAATATTACTCAAATACTTAATTACAGTCTTTAACTGATGGAGATTTGGATGAGTTTTCGTTTACCATTCGTGTGATATCTTATCCAATAATTGTTTTGCAATTTTTATTTTCCTGTTTCTCTCAATCCTCACAATTGAATCTTGGTTCATATCAGGTGAGTCTCATCTCATGCCAACTCACATCTGAGTTAATGTTTGATTACAGAAGTCATGTCCAGAAAAATACTCTTCATTTTTATCTCAAATTACGTTTTCGTGGTTTAGTCCTATGGTATTGAAGGGCTATAAGAGGCCACTGTCTGCAGACGACATGTGGTCACTCGACTATCGCAATACAACTGATTATATACTCAACAAATTCAACACAATTTGGATTCCTTTGGTTAACAAAAAAAGTGATAACTCTTCGAAAGAAATCAAACTTTTGTTTCCACTTCTGAAGACATTTTGGTTTGAGATGTTTATCGTCGGAGTCATCAAACTGTTGGCCAGTTGTCTAATATTTGTGAATCCGTTGATTCTGGACCGACTCATATCATTCATGTCTCCGATGAGTGATGAACCGGAATGGAGGGGCCATTTCTATGCCTCACTTATGTTTGTTTCACCACTTTTTGAGTCACTTCTAAACAGTCAATACGAGTACGGAATTAATTTGGTTGCGATGAAGATGAGGGCTGTCATCATATCTATTGTTTATAACAAGAGTCTGAAGCTGTCGAGCTCTGGGAGGAAAGACTTCACGACCGGTGAAATTGTGAATCTGATGTCAGTGGACTCCCAGCGAATAATTGACTTTTTCCTGATCGTCAATATGGTTTGGTCCGTTCCCTTACAGATAATCGTAGCTCTGGTTCTGTTGTGGCAACAGTTGGGTATCTCAAGTCTGGCCGGACTTCTCTTTATGACTGTTTTGATCCCATTTAACGGTTATATGACTAACAAAGTGAGGAAATACCAAATGGTTCAGATGTCTGTCAAAGACTTGAGAGTCAAACTCATGAATGAAATACTGAATGGCATTAAAGTTTTGAAATTATACGCCTGGGAGTCGTCTTTCGTCAAACAGATCCTCGACTTAAGATCGAAAGAAGTGAAAGCCCTTAATCTGAGCGCTTTATTCCAGGGGGCGATGATCTTCACCTTCGTTTCGGCCCCTTTTTTCGTGAGTCCCTCAAAAACAATGAATTGTTATTAATTTTGCTGAAATTTTACCGAAAGGTCGGTTTATTCAGTTTCGCGACTTTTGTATTGATTTCTTCCGATAATATACTGAACGCAAACAAAGCATTCGTTTCTCTTTCGTTATTCAATATAATGAGTCGGTTCCCAAAAATAACTTATATTAGACTTCAATTGAAATACTTTTTTATCCTTAGGACTACCCCTCGGATATATTCCCATTTTGCTATCGGCGGGCGCAATGGTATCAATCACTGACACTGACTCAGACCTCAATTAATTGAATTTCAATTTAGTGTTTCGTTTCGATTCAAAGAATAAATCGTTACATAAATGGTAATGAAATCAATGAAAATGCGATCACAAGAGATCATAGCATCGAAAGTCCTGTTCTCATCGAAAGCGCCGACTTCTCCTGGAGTGAAGACATCCCTCCCGTACTCAAAGACGTTTCACTTGAAGTCGAAAGTCAACAACTGTTGGCAGTCGTGGGTCGGGTCGGTTCCGGAAAGACTTCCCTTCTTTCGGCACTTTTGGGTGAATTAGAAATCATAAGGGGAAGGGTTTGTGTCAATGGATCCGTTGCTTATGTCCCACAACAGGCTTGGGTTCAGAATAAGACTTTGAGGGATAACATTACTTTC
This sequence comes from Tectocepheus velatus, assembly GCA_034700625.1. NCBI lineage: Eukaryota > Metazoa > Arthropoda > Arachnida > Sarcoptiformes > Tectocepheidae > Tectocepheus > Tectocepheus velatus. The sequence goes on along the minus strand of JAQIXV010000374.1, from coordinate 29,519 downwards.
ATCAATGATTTCGATGTTAAACGTTATAATCAAGTTCTCGAGTGCTGTGCTCTCACTGAAGACCTGAAAGTTCTTTCGGCAGAAGATATGACTGAAATCGGAGAAAAGGGAATCAATCTATCGGGGGGTCAGAAGCAAAGGGTGTCTCTCGCGAGAGCTGTCTATTCCGATGCAGACATCTATTTATTGGACGATCCGCTCAGGTATTCAATGTTTAGATTTTTTGTAAAAATAAATATTTGGATTATTTCAGTGCTGTTGACACACATGTGGGCCGACATCTGTTCGATCAAGTCATAGGTCCAAACGGATTATTGAAAGACAAGACAAGAATTTTAGTGACGCACAGAATATCTGTTTTGCCTTTTGTTGACAAAATTGTTGTCTTGAAAGACGGATCCATCTCTGAATTCGGCACTTTTGAGGAACTTATCGAAAGAAAAGGACATTTCGCTGATTTCGTTACCGAATATCTGTTGGAACAGTCGGACTCTGATCACGAAAACGGGGAAATCGATGTAATCAAGAGATTGAAGGAACAAATCAAACCACTTATCGATAAAAGTATTGACCAATCGATGAAGGAATTAGTCAATAGTGAAGGGATTAGAAAACGTCGACTTTCGAAGAGGTCTTCCAGTTCTATGAGCGATAAAAGCAATAGAAGTGTCAAAACTGAAGAGAAGGAAAGTCCACAAAATGTGACTCAAAAATCAAATGGAAAGCTAACGGAAGCGGAAACATCAGAGACCGGTTCCGTCAGATTTAATGTCTATAAGAATTACATTTATTTAATCGGTTTTTACTTCAATTCGATAATATTTGTGTCATTTTGTGTGGCAAATGTCGCTCAAGTATTGGCCGGCCTTTGGCTCAGCGAATGGTCTAACGATTCATTGGATGTCAACAAAACTAAAGACACAGAACTTCGAGACTATAGACTCGGAGTCTACGCCGGAATCGGTATAATTGAGTCGATCTTCAGTCTAATAGCAAACCTGTCCGTCAGTTTGGGTTGTATTCGAGCGGCGGAACTGTTACACAATCTTATGATGAAGAGAGTGATCAGAGCTCCGATGGCTTTCTTTGGTGAGTCCTCTCCTCTCAATTCAATACATGTTTTGACGAAAACCCTTTATATCAGACACGACTCCAATCGGACGAATACTCAACAGATTTTCCAGAGATATCGACACAACAGACATATCCCTTATGTTTAACCTCCGAATGACTATTTTGCAGTTCTTCCGAACAGTTGTCGCCTTTTCAATGATAAGTCTGGAAACACCCGTCATATTGGCTGTGATTTTCCCGTTGGCTGTCATTTATTATTTGATTCAAAGAATATATATCTCGTCTTCGCGTCAACTCAAGAGAATTGAGTCCACGACTCGTTCACCGATTTATAATCACTTCAGCGAAACAGTCAACGGCTCGGCGAGTATTAGAGCTTATGGTGTATCCGATAAGTTCATTGAAGAGTCTAATAAGAAAGTAGACGACAACCATATCTGTTATTATCCGAGTTTTACGGCCGCGCGTTGGCTCGCGATTAGACTCGAATTCTTGGGGTATTCTATCGTCTTTTTGGCCGCGATTTTTGCGGTCCTCTCCCGTTATTCTTTAAGTCCGGGTATCGCAGGTCTAGCGATCAGTTATTCTTTAAATATAACTTCAATATTAGGAATGTTTGTCAGATCGGCGACAGATCTCGAAACTAATATCGTGTCCGTCGAGAGATGTCTTGAATACACCGAAACAAAGACTGAGGTCTGTGTTGAAGACAAACTGAGTTCAATAGAAATATATTTTAATGATTTTCTGTGTTTAAGGCCGACTATTATAATGAGATAACAAAACCGAACCCGAATTGGCCCGAAAAGGGAGAAATCAAATTCAATCACTACAGCACTCGATATCGTGAAGGACTGGATTTAGTCCTCAAAAAAGTTTCCCTCGAAGTTAAATCTAAAGAAAAAGTAGGAATCGTTGGCAGAACCGGTGCTGGAAAGTCATCGCTAACTCTGGCCCTCTTCAGACTCATAGAACCGGTCGACGGAACCATTTTCATAGATAACGTCGATATCAGAAAATTGGGTTTATTTGACTTACGCTCTAAACTAACGATTATACCACAAGACCCGGCGCTCTTCACCGGAACTCTTCGTCTCAATTTGGATCCGTTCAACGAATACTCCGATTCAGAGATTTGGAGAGCCTTAGAATCGGCTCATCTCAGAGAATATGTCGACACTCTTGAGAAGGGTTTGACTCATCAGATATCAGAGGGCGGAGAGAATCTGAGCGCCGGACAGAAACAATTGGTTTGTTTGGCTCGAGCTCTGCTCAGGAAAAGTAAAATTCTGGTTCTGGATGAGGCCACAGCGGGTATACATTTATATCTGAAACACTTATCACAAACTTATTCCTTGTTTTGTCTGAAAGCCATTGATATGGAAACGGATGACTTGATTCAGGAGACGATCAGAAAAGAGTTCAATTCTTCGACAATCGTTACAATCGCTCATCGATTGAATACAATCATAGATTACGACAGAGTTTTAGTTATGGATAAGGGAGTGGTCGCGGAGTTTGATTCGCCCAACAATTTGTTGTCCGACAATAACTCCATTTTTTATTCGATGGCTAAAGAGGCGAATCTCGTCTCACATTCAAAATAGTTTTAGAAATCATTTGTAAAATCAAAAAAAGATGAAAGTAATGACTCATTTATTAAAATTTTCTCAAAAAAAGAATCAAGCTCATATCTGTTTGATGAAATTTCAGTATTTAGATGTCATTGATCATTTAAGCAATAAAAATGTCATAATTCTCATATAATTATATTATTAATAATCTCATTGATCATTAACTATTGAAAATAATAGAAATTAATTTAATTTATTATTAGTTTATACTATTCTTAATAATACGTCTGACTCTCTAAATGGTGTGTCTCTGTTAAACCCTTGAAGGCAACATCATTACCTTGATCATTCATTGCTCAAATCCTTATTCAATTCATTAGGTTTTCCAAAATATTTTAAACGAGTGAATAAGTTATAGATTTTTATAACAACCAATAAAATAAAGAATCGAGTCTTCAGTTTTTGGCTTTAATTAAAAATATCTAAAATATTGATATTTAAAAGCATTTAAAACTGTTAAATAGAAAATTTAAACATGATCATTTTGAAATAATCTTTTTAAAAGATTTTGAAAAAATTTAAGTTAAATTGTTTTTATCGATAGTTCCTATAGGATAGTATTTTTCCAAGAATATTAAAATTAGCAAGATCAAAGGAACAAAGTTAAAAAGTCAAAGGAATCAGATTTTATTTTAAAATTACAGTTCGTAATAAATGTTCAAAACTTCAAAACTGTTTAAAATAAAACATAAATCGCAGAAAACAATCAAATATTTTAATTGTTTTGAATTTTTAATACCATATTTTTAATTGACAGCAGAATGACCTGACTCAGTGTGAAACCATATTATTAACATTGATTACCTTGATACATTTATTAAAACAGTTTGATTTGGTCTCAATCCCTGATTTAATTGTTAGTTAAATAGCAAATAATTTCTGTCAGTTTGAACATTAATTTTAAACTCTATTAATAAATTTGATCAAGGTAGGCTGAACTAACACAGCTATGTTCGCACAACCAGTTAATCGTATAAATGCAATGGTCGTGTCCTTCACTCCGGCAATAGTTCCAGTAATCAATAATTACTGTAAGTTTGTGTTTAATCGCATATCGAAAGGCTATCAATCATTTGATTTCTTTTTATAAAACTTTATTTTTGTTATCAAAAAGAGTTTTTCGGAAAATCAAAATCAAAATCAAAAATTATTTTTCAATAAAAATAAGTTTTTAAAACTAATTCAGTGAATCAAAATATTTTCGATAAAAAAAAAATACTTTCAAAACAATTCAAAGTATTTTATAATTCAATTTTCAACACAAGTGACGGAATAACAAACATTTAATCAGCTTTTCTTATGCTATGAATTATAATACAGTAATATATTGAATGGATTTTCGTGATTGTCATTAATTAAAATGTATGTCATCTCCATTTACACAACACTAGACTTCAATTTCCATATTATTGGTGGGGGACGGGAAGGGTTAGCATTAAATTCTGGCTTCTTTTATAACCCGATAGATAATTAAAAGCTATTAAATGTTGTAAAACAATACTAGTCTTGAAAAAACATTCCGGGACTGAAAAAATTTGTGCGCGCGCATTAATTATACCTGCAAATTACAATATTGGCACAGCCATCAGGTTTTCACTCATACCCTCGAAGAGAAAGGTATTCTCGCTTTTAGTCAATTGAATGAAAAAAACTTTTACTCGTATTATATGCGGCGCTTGTCTTCCGATCTCAATATGATTGTGTGAATCGCTAAAAAATGTTTTGATTGTGTTTTTCACTACACTTTTATCCCCAAAAACGCATTCATTGAGTGAATCGGTTGCCGACTGTACACCAGTTTTATCTCTCCCTCCCTCTGGCAGTCACTTCTGTTGTGCACAACATATATATCGCGTTCATTGTAGTCGAACTCCAGTTGAAAAGTAGTCGGGTTTACAGTTTGTAAAGATTTTTTTTATGCAACAAAATAACATACAATCTGTGGTGTCGGTGCTCTATTATGCCATAAAAGTTGATGAGCCTTTTCCTACACATCCGTTACCTTTTTGCGATCAATTCTCACCAAAAATTGCAATAAACCTGTTGTTTGATATTTTTTTCATCAAAACCCCAAATAATAATAATAACAATAATTTTGTGTAAAATATTTTTCATGCATTCCTTCATTATATTGACAGAAGTGTCAAAGAATTCGTATGTTTTGTCTCATTGTTTGAGAGGTAGTGGTGTTCAACATATTCTGATTGCAAGCATCGAATTACCAGATATTTCGGGTCCACTCTTTCCCTACACTTCTGATTAATAACAATACTTTTCGTCAAATTGTTTGGATAGGAATCCGTACCCAATGTTTAGCCATCAGTTCGACCTTTAAGTCCTTACAGTTAAGATGTGGAGTCCAACACACGTCCAGATCGTTGGTAAGAATATCAATGAATTTTATTTTAATTATCTTTTATTTGTTTTAATGAGTTTTCTATTGAATAATATTAATGACAAAAGAAATGAATGGAATATTTTCATTGAATTTTTCTCAACTTTAATAAGAATTCTGTAATTTGTTTCAAATAAATACTTAATGAAAGTATCATTCAATTGAAACTATGCGAACATCTCAAGGATTTGTGGGATAATCTCCAATTGTGTCTAACCTTCAGTAAAGTCTCTCATCTGATCCTAACATTGATATCCGAATCGTTTTAATGATTCATTCATTTAATTATTATTTATCACGAATTATAAAAGTGTTCTATTTTTATGTAATTAATTCAAAAAATGTCATTGCTAGAATATTTGTTTAGGCATCAAAATTTCAATATAAATCAAAAAGTGTCATGGTAATTTATTATGTTTCATTTTGCGTAAGTCTGAGCCCGGCTTTCGAAGGAAAACTCATTATGAGTCACTCTTGCAAATTTGAAAAATATTCTAGCCATTATTTATCGCTGTTTGAATCAGAATTGTTGTTGTGTAAACATAATAATTTCTGCCTTGTTGAATCACTCGTTCTTCTGTAAATTAAATTAAAACTTATGAAACTTTAGTTCAAATTTTAATTTTAAGTAATTTCCGCTGAAAAACTTTTTTCATCTTTTTATCTGTGATTAGAGTCTAATCATTAGACCAAATCATTAAAGAATTTCTCTAAAATTAGAGCCAATTATGAGCTCTTATTCTATAATGAAATCCAAGAATATCTCAAACTTTTTGATAGTTTTTTGACATAATTATCAGTCATTTAAAAGCGATTTTCAGATGAATTTCAACAAAAAAACTATGAGTTCTCTTAATAGACAAGTGCTGTGCCATAAGGTCTTCAACCAAATCTTTTAATACACACTTCCTTTCCTTAAGTCTCAAGTTTTTTTACGACTGGAATAAGAGAAGAGTCTCTCAATTTGTTATTTTAAAACAATACTAAGGATTACATGAATAGGGAAAGAGTCCAACAAAAACATAATATATCTGAGGGAACAATACCAGTGCGAGTGCAACGACCGACCCATCAATAAAATGCTATAATTTCTGATTCAAAAGCGAAAAAAATGATAAAATTATCGAAACATTTGAATGTAAGACATGACATGAGTTGTGATTGTAATCAAATTTAAAACATAACTTATATATATTCAGAATCAGTTTTATTCGGATAATTAACTTTGATTTTTGATTTTAAATGACTTTTCTCTTGTTTTTCTCTTCACTTATCGTATGAGCGAAAGACATATCTGTTTACAGAAGTTTATAATTATAGTTATTATTGTTTTCAATAGTGTTTCAAATTATAATAATCTGTTCAGCGATTGTCGTCTGAAATGTATTTTTTATGCTTTTCTATCAAAATATTCAAAAACAAGATTCAAATGTTTTGAATAATAATTTTCTATTGAACTCAAAAATAGATTTTCGATGAAATTTTCAATTCGAGTGACGATTATTTTGGATATCATTTTCACAAACCTTTTGACTTGAGTTTGAAAAAAAAAAATTATAAAAATTTTTCCTACATTTCAATGATTGAGATCATAAAAAATCGATCAAATCTTTGAAGTAATTGCTATAAAAAATAACAATTTAATGATTATATACTTAAAAAGTCCTGATATCAAAGTGTTTGAGCGCTTCTCTCAATCATTGATGGGGTGTTGAAAATCATAAATTGATAGATAATTTGAATCAATTTATTTGTAAAAATATCGCCTTTTATTCAAAATTTTTCTTTGAATTTTTTCTTCGTTTGACCCGAAATGCAATAAGACTATCATTAAATCATTTGAAATGAAAAATAAAATTCACCCACTCCTCAGATCTTCATTGTTAATGAGTTTGCGAACACTATTTTGTCCTTTTATTATACAATCATTTCCTATACTTTTAGTGAATCAGAACTTTATCTGAAAGTTGTATTTAGTTTACAATTATTTGAGACTGAATTCCAGTTTATCATTAAATCCATTAAAAATTGAAGACATATATACAAACAAATCGAGGGATTGCCTCAAAAAAATGAGTTTATTCACACATTTTTATAGTTAATTAATTCACTATAAAAGTGACTCTCGTTTTTCACTCAATTTGTTTCCTTAATATTCCTTAGATTTCTGTCAATTATAATAACGTTGAAAACAATTGAAATCAGTTTTTAATGAATATTCATTTTCTTGATGAAAATTCTGTAGGTTATTGAGACCAAGAGTGAAATCCTATTAGTTATTCTCAACAGACTTTTGTATTGCTCCAGAATTTCTTAATGATTAAGTCGTGTGTTATTTAAATAAATTAATTTCAATTTAAAAAGATATTCAAATTTTATTAAACATTAGACACAAATACTATTCAAATGAAAAAACATTAATCAATTCGAAGTCATATTTTGATTAAAATTGAATCAAATTTTAATTGAAATCTGTTTTGAATATAAGAGATAACCAACAAAATAGTTGATTGAAAAGTGTATTGAATTCAAAGTTAATAGAGGAGTGATTTGACCGCAAATATGATTGAATGAAAAAAAATAAGTAAAAAATGTTTTTGTTTAACAAAATGTATGAGAATTTGACTTCAAATAAATCAATTGTGAAAAACAGTAAAAATAAAAAATTCATGTAAACATTTGTGTTGAGAAATTGTGTTGTTTTTAATTTTTGTTGCTAAATAACCTGGTTGCAATGCATAACCAAATACACGATGAGTCCACAGAATCGCAGCACACACTCCAACTATTAAATTTGAATAATTATCGATGCATTTAAGTTCATCAAGCAATTTCGATTAATTTATAAATTTATAAACTATTTAATTTTACAGTTCAAAGAGCTCGCAATGTGATCGCCAAAGGCAAGAATGGTATGAATTTTAATATCAATTATTATTGTTTACTACCATTACCTGAATTAGACTAACATCTAATCATACATTCATAGCTCCGGCTGTTTTTCGAAGCGTTTATTTTATTTGAAAAAAAATTATTAATAGTTTTATAAACGAAAAACTTTAGTCAACTTCCATATGAAGTCCTACTTATTTGAGTTTTGGCCATAACTTGAGTCAAACAAAATCAACAGATAATTAATTCCCATATTTTCCAAAACAAAAAAAATCATTTCCTTTGCTTTCAATGAATGTCATCCGCGGTATAAACAAAACTTTTTTCACTTCCTTTTGTTTGATTCAATTCCCCTTTAAATTGGAGTTCATTTTTAGCTACGCTTTAAAGAGCAAAATCGAGCTCTACCTTTGAATACCTGACCAGCTTTTTCATTGCTAGACTATATTTGTCTCTTTAGTCCGGATCACTGATATCTGATTAAAATCTAGAATAAAAAACTTCTGATTAAATCCATTTTTATATTAAATTAAAACTCGGATTCAGTGAACCATTTGTTGCATTAAATAGAAATTTGATAACAAATTGGATATAATGGACATTGAATTGACTTTTTTTTAGGTACAAACGATTCTTACGTTATTATACAGAATGGAAAAGAAAAGTTTCAGACATCAGTTAAGGACCAATCGGTTGATCCCATTTGGCACGAAGAGTGTGATCTGTATGTCACACAATAATATACCTTTCCTATCGATTATTGAAAAATTTATAGAATTTGAGATCAATTAAAATGATTAAAACGATTTCTACCGCAAAAAATTGGTCTCAAATTTTATATTCATTAAAATTTTATGTCAAGGCTTTGATTGAAACTTATTTTTTATATGAATTGCATTTTGTTTTAAATGTCTATTATTTTCAGACTTATTAAAAAATTTTAGTTTTGATTCCCATTTATCTGATTTGGGGTTTGAATACCTTTCCCTTTATATGAGTTTTAATCTCAGAAATTATTTCAGTTTATCCTTCGGTCCGTTAAATGAAATTTTTGTAGATTTTTAGACAAAGTTTTATTTTTAACAAAAAAATTGAGTTTAAGATAAAGTTCTTAAACGAAATGAATTTAACAGTATTTGCGTTAAATAATCAAATTTTGAATCATTGAGAATATGAGTCAAAAACCGATATAATGCTGAAAATTGAGACATTTTTCAAACGGATATTTAGGTCAGAATTAATTGAATTTTTGTTCCTATAATCGAAAAATTTGAAAATCATTGCAATTATTGAATATATTTTCCAAATGAAAACATGAATTCAATTAAACGAAAGTAATTTTCTACTCAAAGATGACATAAACTATAATCCAATTTGAAAGCAAAGCAAAAGTCAATTAGAATTTAAAATTAAAAAAAAACTTTTGATTTCACACAAAATTTTTCAGTCAAATCGACGACAAGGAGTCAGACGTTATTAAACTAATTGTATTTCATCGGAATCTATTTGGTTTGGCCGATGAATTTCTGGGACAGGCATTGGTTCCGCTCAAAGACTTCGATATATACGAACGCCCAAAGAGTAGGTGGTATGAACTGGAGGGCCGGACCCATAAGAGTACCAAGAAGTACCGTGGTGAAATTGAAGTTAAAGTCATGTTTATTGTCAAAAATATGCCGAATAACGACAAATACAAAAAGAGGAACAGTTTGTCTCATCACAGCCTATTGGACATAAGGGGTGGCCTCAGGAGTGACTCCAAATCAGACAAACACGAGCCAAAGCACAACATCCCGGAGCGAAGCAGAAAGTTCTCAATGGCTGAAAGTTTCAATAAAGTGCCAAAACTTGCGACGAGGAGTATATCATTCAAACTCGAGTCGTTCAACACTCGGCGCAAGTCTTTGGTCGACAAGTTTTTGGGACACAAAAGACAGGACTCGACCTCTCAGGACAGTGACAGTCAGTATAAAGTCGAAGAAGAGTCCCTCGAAACCAATGACTTCAGCCAAAGAACTAATGGTATAATCAATGAAGAGATGAGTCAAAGTCAAGAAGAAGTCCGACAATTGGGTAAACACTCGGAAAATAAGATTGTAATCGAAGTCAAGAATGAAATAAATAATGAATTCGAGAAAAGAGTCGATGAAAGGGATGAGGAAAAGGTGGTAATCAAAAGAGATATCGAAGTGAAAGACAGTGAAGTTGTTAATGGTTTCAGAGATAATGAATCCCAAAAGACGAAAGCCTCGGAACCGACTCAACAGAAGTCAATTTCGTGGAAACCATTGAAGGGATCATTAAAAAGAGCGTTAAGTACCAGTAATTTGTTGTTCACGAACTCGAGTGCTCTCAATAGTAAACCGGTGCCAAAGTTGACTCGTGAGAGGTCTGCAACTTCAACGCTGATTCTCACTTCCTCTCCGGCAGTAGTGGACAGAAAAGCAGTGAAGTCGTCCCAATTTCACGGACCAAAGAATTTAGCGAATAATCAGACGTTTTCAGCATTTCTTAATAACGAGAGTATATTAAGACAAACTCAAACCCGAGAAAGACTATTGTCGGCCCTCAAGAGGAGTACGTGAACTCTCCATCTCTTTTATATTTACTAATATATCACTCGTTTATGACTTTGTTTGAAATAATTACTCAATTGTTTGTTTGATTTATGTTCTCTTTCAGGTGAGAGACGGCATACAATAGATTTCGATGAAGTCATACCAAACATCCAACACCTGAAACACCCGACCTTTGTATCAGAGAAGAGAGCGACTCAGGCCAGTCCTGATTCACTTTACTCGTCGTTCGAGTCCCTAATACAGAGGAAACACTCCAAAACAGATTACCACCAGAAGTATGAAGGGCTCAATAAAGAGGTCCGTAATTATAATAATTATTTAAAAAACCTTTATTTCTGTTCATAACTTCACTCAACAATAACTCAATTTTTTATTTTTATGTCATTTTTTTATTTTCGGCAAAAAAGACAAAAACAAAATTCAGTTGAACTGAACTTTTTGTAAAATATTTTCACGAATAACACGATTTTTTGATAATATTTTCTCATCTGATGTCAGAATTCAAAAATAATTTCTTAATTTCTGTTATAAACACATCATTTGATTCAATGGTTCATTAAATTAAAGATTTTATTTAGAGTTCTCGTAATAACAGTATTTTCACATTTATTTATTCGACAGTTATTTCATCTAAATATTCAAAACTCAAATAATTATTGTAATCAGACTTTAAAATAGGTTTTCATCAAAACTCAATTATTGTGAGAAAAGTTTGGCTCAGAATTCGTTCAATTGATGTGAAAAATAACTTTTTATTTTCAAATACTTATTAATTATTTATAATAACAGCTTTTGATTGAATGATAGTCTGAATAGTTTCACACAATTATTGATTCAGAAGTAATAACCTAAACATCAAATCAATTATTTCTATTATTATATAACAGAATAAAAAAATTTAATTCACTTAATATTAGTTTTGATCTAAAAATCTCATAATCCGTTTGAATGGGTTATCCCAGCAATCAATCAAACGATATATAAAACAAAGTTTGATGGATGACTTGACTTAAGACTAATTGTATGTTGAATTTGATTGATCCAGGAACTTATTCAACTGATAGAGAACCAACAGCTCACTATTTTGGGACTCAACGAACAAATTAATGATTTGGAGCAATACATCGATAACCTATTGGTTCGTGTCATTGAAACTTCGCCCCGACTTTTGCAAAACTCCTATCGATTAGAAAGTCTTTACAAGATTTGAGTCTCAAATCTCGAGTCAAAAGTTCCTAAAAGTCTGAATATTCTGTAAATTATTTAAAAAGATATCCGAAAAAACAGTATTACTAATGGATTCAAAACAATTCCTGAATTATATCTTTATATTAAATCTTTATATACTAATAATCACTCTTTTGGTTAACAGAAAACTTTATTTGAAGAAAGTTTTCTCAAAGAATTCTTTTCAATGGTATGTCATTTCAAGTACTTTTTGTGATCTTTTTTTACTAATAATTAAATTTTATTTAAACAATTATTTAGATTACTGTAAATAATAGTTTATTACTATATTTGTAATACTGTTTTCAATATTATTTAATTACAATATTATATAACGACTGACTATTATATCGTTTCTATTAATTAATGAATAAATGATTGAAAATATAAATATCTATTGAAATAAATATTAAATGTTTTGACAATATCTATATATTTTAGCAAATTTAGACAATCCTGACCGGACCCGAAGAGGACATTCGTCTCTTGATTGATAGGTTCATCTGTTGAGTCCTTCGGGCCAACTGTTTGTCACGTTTGGCGTAATAGACATAAAGTCCTAAGAAGACAATGAGTGCGATGACACACATTCCCAGACATATCGACAAAATTGTTAAAATAAAGTCCACTTGAGGTCCGATTAAACTCATTTCCGCTAATTATGGGACAAAAAAATATGAGAAATATTCACAAAATTAAAGACTCATCAAAAGAGTTCACTTCAGTTGAGACTTACTTTTTTCGGATAAACGCCTCAAAGACTCCAAATTAGTCTAAAATATGAATCAAATGTGAAATAAATGATCGCTTTTTTCGTTAAATTTATGTATTTTTCACAATTCAATGGCAACACAACTCAACAATTTTCAGGGATTTCAATGTTTTTCTGAACCAATTCCGGACTATTTGTGAGAACATTGGGAAGGGATGAGATATTTTTGGAACCACTTCTCTTATCTGTGTTTTTAGAGTTTTGGTTCTAATAATTGTTTGACATATTCATGAGTTTTGCATCTCTTTAAAAGTCTAAAATAGAAGCCCAGACTCTGTCGCAATCCTAATGATTAAAATTTAAGTTCACCCATAAAACAACTCCATTACCTCTAAATTGACATTATTTTAATGTTAAATAAACATTGGTTTCAATGAAAGGGGAGTTGCCTTCAAAAAACAGATGATTAATAAATAGATTATATTCAGAATTATTAATCATCTGTTCATTTGATACAATTATTTTCTATAAGACTATCGATTAGATAATTATAGATATTATAGAATTATAGAAAGTTATAGATTTGTCTCAAACATTGAAAAATGATATGAAATAAGAAAATTTCAAATCGATAAATGAAAGCACACTTTCAAACCAATTGAGGACCTGATAATCCTTTAGTCAGATACAAAATAAGGCAAAAAACATGAATTATTGCAATCATTGAAAACTAATTTTCCTAATCTATTGGTAAACAAAAGATTGATAAAAATAAATTAAATATTGATTAATGATTATTGTTGTTATCACTTGTGTCAAGGTAATTATTGTTTTCTAAATTTCAGTTCAAATATATATTTTCTTTAAAAGTTGCAAAAGTATTGTCAGAAAACATTAATTAAAAGATTAATATTTTATTGAAAACATTAATTAAAATGGAAAACAAACTGTTGATCCAAAGGATGTTTTGTACAAGCATGATCAAGGATGTTTTGTTACAGAATCTACAGAATCTGGATGGTGACCATGAAAGTGTGAGTGAAATTGTCCAGTCATTTATCGAGTCTTTTAAAAACTCTCACAGATATACCCAAATCCTATGCAATGATTAAAAGACTTTCATTTTAGAGTGAAATTCAATGAAATCATTAGAAATCATTGACTCTGTGATGAAAGCACAAGGAAATAAAGACCTGTCTTCAAATTGATAAATAGGACACAATTCAAGTTTCAAACAAGTTTTCACTCTCTTAAGTGTTGCGTCACTGGAAGGCAATACTACGACAGTTTGAGACAAAAAACGTTATCAAAACTTTTGAAACCCTCTCTCCCTCTCAAAGCACTGAAAACAATGCAAACATTTGTGGCATTTGTCTGACGTTTTTCACTTCAAACCATCACTTCATTTGGGATCCATTGACGACAAATGGTTTGATAAAAGTCTGAATCATCTGATCATTGGATTAAATTACAGTTGAAATCACTGTAAACAAGACGTCAGACAAAGAAGTGTTTAATTAGTGATAAATCTTTTATCAAATATCAAATATTGAGTCAATTTCTCATTGAATTTCATTTTTATACCAAAAGTGTTGTCCTTTTTGTTAATCAAATCAATTTCTTTAATGGAGAGAACCCTCAGTCCAGACATCGACGACTCCTTCGAGATGTGCGAACCAATTGTCAACAACTCTATAACCGATTCGATGTCCATCGTTAACATTCCCGAGTCTCCCATCCGTATGACCCCCAATCCAATGGCCAACTTATCCGACACTTCGAGTGGTCATAACTTTGAGACCCGAAGAGTTGAATCCCTTAACGACGGTCTCCCGAATTACGACCAAATCCAAGAACAAGAGTTTTTGTCCAAAAATCTGTCGGATGTCTCAAATAATACGGTTAGCGAAGAGCGAAACCAATCGCTTCAGAAATTGTCCGATAATTTGCATCGAATTGAAGACAATGTGAAGAACTGTTCCAATAATTTGGAGAACGTATTGACCATTAATTTGGAGACATATCTGAGAGAACTGAGAGATGAAAATGAAAATCTTAAGACAGAACTCGAGAAGAATAACCATTTTATGAAACAACAGCTGAAGAACTTACACGAATGGCAGACAAAGAATAACGAACTCATTGAACAACACAAACGAGTTGTCGAAACATCAAAACAATTGTCTGAAGAGAATCAAAGTCTTAAAGCGGAAAATGTTTTACTTAAACAAAAATTTGTTGAATTCGAGGAAAGGATGGGAACAACAGAACTCATGTCCAGAGAAGTTGAAGACCTTCGCACCCGATGTCAACAAATGGCTAATTACGAGAAATTCAACGTTTCATCTGAACTACAGACACACGAAATGACGTCACAATTGATTAATTCTCAGCTGAAGATCGACGCCATGAGGGCTGAGATCATTGATCTGAAGAAGCAATTGAATGATTCCTTCGCCAAACTGGAGTCTATGCCGGCGATGGAGTCACAGCTGTCTATCTATGAGAGAGACTTCAAAATCGAAGAAATCGCAAAACTGGCGGCACTTAAGGAGGTCTCAGAACTCGAGGAAGAGATCGAACGGTTGAAGTTAAAGAACAGCCAATTGGAGGAAATCCTCGAAAAGGGTCAACCGGTTGTCGAACTCAAAGAGGAACCGGTAGGCCATCATCACAGACATCATAGAAGGCATAGACGTTCGGGAAGGCTGTGAGTTATCTGACTTTAGTTCAAAAGTAATAGTCATTCGCATTCATGACTATTATTCGGGTCAAACAAAAAACCAATTCTCGGTTACGGACTCACAACTGTCCCCTTCGGTCTCTGACTCTTCAAAAAATCAATTTTCATTTCATTTCATTTCACTAACACTTTATTGAAAATATATTTATATATTAATTTAGTTTACATTAAAATATATTTATTTTACAATAAATTTAATACCAATTAAAATGTTAATACAGAGGAGAGTCAATACGAGAGTCCATACCTGCCCTAAGTGTTGGCGCCGTTTTGAAAGGCAAGTGTTTTTTACACATTTTTGTTGAAATTCAATTAATGTGTTTTTTTCAATAGGTTTCAAGCAATTCAAGACCACTTCCAAGGATGTCTAGAAGAAGACGGACTCTTCACGTGATTTGGTGGACACCACTCTATTGACTGCACACAACATTACAATCAATTTTAACATTTAAATGGTTTTTACCGTTAATTCAGTATTTAAGACAAAATCGGCACAAAATTAATGCCTTTAAATATATTTTTAATTATAATACAATTATTTGTATTT
The DNA here is from genome assembly GCA_034700625.1 of Tectocepheus velatus. NCBI lineage: Eukaryota > Metazoa > Arthropoda > Arachnida > Sarcoptiformes > Tectocepheidae > Tectocepheus > Tectocepheus velatus. The sequence continues at coordinate 13,716 of JAQIXV010000374.1, read as the reverse complement.
TGTTTTTCTTAAAATTCAATTCAATAAAAGCGTTAATTAGAGGACAGGTTTCCACGACATGTCTTCATCTACTTTTATTCCTGGCTCTAGTGATGAGCGGCAGAGACCCCAAAACCATTCCGGTCTCAACTTTTTATTGACTGATGAGAACTTCCATCCCATATGACTGTGACAACGAGTGCACTGACATATAGTCCAGGCATAGCTGTCGGACAGACATTACAGGTATAAACATTATGAGTCATATGACAAACAGGTGTTGAGGACATACCCGGGAAACCACGAGAACTCAGTGGAGGAGCGACCTATGAGTGCGATATTTGTAGTCTTACCCAAAGTGATCATCTCATGAACACAACCCGCGGGGTTGACATACGTTCCCTGCGGACCACTGATCGACATAACGATAACGTCGTCCTTATGGCAGATCTTAGTCTTGCATTCGGAACAAACCAAAAACGAGTACTTCTGAAGAATACTTAACTCCCATCGAAGCCGTTGTATCGAAGAGTTTATTGTCAATAATTGACACCTTTGGTTGTCGTCGAGGGGAAGGTTGGCCGCCACCCAATACGAGAACTCACACGGCTTTAGTGGCGCCTGACTTGTGTGCAACTCTCCATCGGATGCGCTGTACGAACACCAGTTCTTCAGATGAATCTTAATCTTGTCCATCAAGAGGTGGGGGTCATACAACTGGTAGACCCAAATTGGCCAACGAGAGCACTCACCCAGAGTTTTATTATTGCGTGAAAACGAACAGCTCTTCAGTGGATTCGTTAACTCATATTCCGGTAATATTTTGACCTAAAAGTCAAATAATAGATTAGATTCTAATCATTAGAATTTGTTATTAGATTTGTATCGAAAATATTTATTGCATTACTTTTTGAGAGTTATATCAAAAGCATTCAAATAATTATAATAAACGAATGAAATCCCAAATCTATTGATCGAAAACATAATTATTTTAATCCGATTTCTATGAGAAGTGTTTTGTTGAGCAGAGAAGCGAATAAAAAGTCAATGTTTTCCAAATCAATGGCAAATGTATTGCAAAACACTTGAGTCGTTATAATAGGCTTATGACTGGATTCTGATTCAAATTCTTGGAATCAGTTAAACAATTAATTTGATTTTTTTGGGCTCTCCTCTACTCTCAGGGAAACGGAACACAAGTTGTCAGCAATTTTTGCTGAATTAAAACATTAGTTTTCAAATGACTTATAAATGCAATGAAACTATTTTTATATAATATTTCTATGAATTATATAATAATAAACAGAAAATTTATGAATACCTCTACTCTTATGGAAAGTATGCGAAAAATTCAATCAAAAGTATTAGTGATTTGAAAAATGAGTCCATAAAAAGGTATAGAAAACAAAAGATTGGATTAAAATATATTCAAATAATTAGTGAATAAAATGGAAATAAATGCAAATCTATTGAAAAAGTGATTCAATTAACGAATCACTTAATTAACGATTGACTCGATTTGCGTCAAAACAAATGGTTTGCGTCACAAACAGTCTCTCAAAAGGGATAATAGTTTTGCTATTTATACGAATAAATCGATTTTGTATCCAATCTTTTGATTAATTGTTATATGAGTTCTAAAACTGTTTTGTCGTTTAAAAACATTTGACAATAAAACCAAAGCAATGAGTAATACCTTTCCGACAATAACCCCGTCCTGACGCCACTTATCGATTACAGTAAACCTCTGCCGTCCCTCCGCTTTGACTCTAAGTATGGGAAGGCCTTCATCTTCTTCTTCGTTGTTATTAGAATAGCTCCTAATCTCAGCGGTTGTGCCCAAAGAGGGCTCAAATGATGCCACGATTCCGACAGTCCTCTGGCCGTCAATCAATTTCTTCATCATTGAGACAACGCTCGGGTGATGTAACTGAAGGGGTAATACCTGTCCCGGAACTAAGACAACGTTGGGGAGAGTCAGGAGAGGGATGTTTACGTTGGAGTTCTCGTCATAAACGACACGACCCGACAATTCGTTCAGATCTTCGCCTAAATAGTTGTGTTGTGAGGGAAGTGTTGTGTCGTATTCAATGCGATTGCGTCTATTGGCGGGAGTCGTGTCCGAGTCGTCCTCCGCTTCGTTATTAATACCGTCTTTTCGATCAAAACATTGATTAAAATTAAGATAATTTTGTAGTGTTTTGTGTCCTTACCGTCGCTGTCAGTCGTGTCGTCCTCTACATCGTCATTATACCCGAGTAGAGGAAGAATCAAATCCTCGTCCATTGTTTTGATTGAAATTCAAAATTCATTGAAACAAACGTTTTGTGTATTTTTGTTATGAAAACAGTTTTTGGTTTCGCATTGTTTTGACTCTTCATTTGCGTCATTCAATTCACATAAGAGTTATCCCTAAAAGGCGTTCAATCATTGGTTAGTTTCAAAACACAGGAAAACTTTTCACCAGATTTTGGGGCAAAAGCCAGGTTTCAGTTAGTCTTGTTGTGAGCTGAAGTGTGAGCTTGGTCATTGCTCTTGCGCACTCTTGCTCTCATAGGACGAGTTTCAAATCAAATTGATTGGAGGTTTGAAGTTGTGCTCAGAGAGAGAGAGAGAGAGAGAGGGAAAAGAGAGGGAGAGATACAGAAGAGAGAGAGGGAGGAGAGGGAGAGCGTTAGAGAGAGCAACGATAGAGCAACAAGCTCACACCAGCTCACAACCAGCACAACTAACAACAAGTTCCAGATTATGTTGAGTTCTTTGTGCACCACATCTCTCGTCCGTTGGAATAATTGAATACATTTTTCAAATGAAAATCCGTTTATGTGTTTACCTTAATATTGAATTGGCTTTCGTTTAATTATCTCTTCAATTGAGTCCACACTTGGAGTGTTTATCTCATTATTACTCCTTTTCCTATTGTATTGTCTGACAGTGTTTTGTGTTATTTGTGATCAGAAGAACATTTTTTTGCTGGATATTTGATAATAAGAAGATTTTGAACAATGGGTTGTGCGGTCAGTACCAGTGATAAGGAGGCGATCGAAAGGAGCAAAAAGATTGATAGCCTGTTGAGAGCCGACCAGGAAAAGCAAGCAAGGGAAGTCAAACTACTTCTGCTGGGTATGTCTCTCCTCACAATTCAAATTGAATTTTGAAAATCAATTGTTTTTTCCCCAAAAAAATATGACTACCATCAGGTGCTGGAGAGTCAGGAAAGAGCACAATAGTCAAACAAATGAGGTATTATGATAACTATTTTTATCACTTTCTTTGGATCACATTATACTCTACTCTTCTCTTTCGATGGATTAAACACTTTAATAATAGTCAGCCTTAAGAGTCAGTTAATGTTTAGGGAAAGGCATATAATTGAGTGTTTGGTCAGTCAGTCAATCGTTGTATTAGTCTCTCCTTTAAATTGATCGATAGGTAAATGCTTTTAAAGATTAGAGTCTATTAAAAAAGGGAATGCCTTCCAACGGAAATTCTGAAGGTTTGGTATCGGATGCGGCGATGCCTTAAGAAAACTCAAAGTGAATGTTGTTTTGAGAAAAAAAATATTGAACTCGTTTTGAGGCACTTCTCAGAAATAATTCAATGCTTAAGACTTACGGCTATTTAGTTGTTTGTTGAGTCCATTTAAACGTCAGTTTAGTTTAATTTTTGTATTAAAAACATTGAAATTATTTGTTTGAATAGAATTATTCATGAGTCCGGATATACTAAAGAGGAATGCCTTCAATACAAGCCTGTCGTACACTCGAATACAATCCAAAGCCTTATGGCTATTATCAAAGCCATGAGTCAACTGAAGATAGACTTTAAGGACCCCTCCTGTCACGAGTCCGCCCGAAAATTCTTCACAATGGTTGGCGCCTCCATAGAGGGAGACCTAACACTAGAACTGTCCCAAGTCATGAAAAGGTTGTGGTATGACCAGGGCGTCCAAATGTGTTTCGCCCGGTCCAGAGAGTATCAACTCAACGATTCGGCCCAATAGTCAGTGACATAACAACTTCTTAAAACACCTTTTATTAAACCCTATCCCTATCCGGTAGTTATCTTAACTCATTGGACAGAATAGCGCAACCAAATTATGTGCCGACACAACAAGACGTGCTCCGGACAAGAGTCAAGACCACAGGGATTGTCGAAACGCACTTCTCTTTCAAAGGTTTACATTTCAAGTGAGTATCAGAAGAGCGAATGAATCCATAAAATAGTGTTTCGATAAGAAATTTAAATAAATTGAAACTTAATGCCAGTTAAACCCCTTTCCAGACATAACATAAAACTCTTGTTTTTTATCGCATTTGAGTTGACTGTAAGGGAAATACTGCAGAGAATCTCTTGACTCAGACTTCCTTTTTATCTTTTATTTGAAAAAAAGAAAATATTTGTTTGAATTAATGAAAACTAATTTGAAATTTAAACGATCAGAATGTTTGACGTCGGCGGACAACGAAGCGAAAGGAAAAAGTGGATCCATTGCTTCGAAGGCGTGACTGCAATCATATTTTGTGTCGCCCTCTCAGGCTATGACTTGGTTCTCGCAGAGGACGAAGAAGTGGTCAGTACTGACACTATATATCTATATTATGTATAAGTGATTAGAATATTGTTTTTTTGTTTCACTCGATTAATGATATTTAATGTTTATTTGAGTCATACATAAGATGTCTATATATATAGAAACCATTGGTATTATTATTTGATTGAATGAACAAAACCTATGATTTCTATGACCACAGAATCGTATGATTGAAAGCATGAAACTGTTTGACTCTATTTGTAATAACAAATGGTTTATCGACACATCCATCATATTATTCCTCAATAAGAAGGATTTATTCGAGGAGAAGATCAAACGCTCGCCACTCACCATATGTTTTCCAGAATATTCCGGTAAATATCACTCAATTTCATAATAAATTTATACCAACTTTTAGTTTATTTTTATACCTCTTTTTTGGACATAAATAGTGAGAACTCAGTTTGAGCTCAGAATTCGATAAATAATAAATTTGTTTTTGTTTATGACTTGAGTTTTGTTTAATTTAATAATAGATTTAAATAAAAATTTGTGTTAATTTCCAGGGAATAACACCTACGAAGAGGCGGCCGCTTATATTCAGATGAAGTTCGAGAACCTTAACAAAAGGAAAGACACTAAAGAGATATATACCCATTTCACGTGTGCCACCGATACTAATAATATTCAATTTGTTTTCGACGCCGTCACTGATGTCATCATTAAAAACAATTTGAAAGATTGCGGTCTTTTTTAGAGAAGACAATATATTTTTTATTTAATATTCATTTGTTTGAAGGAAACTCTCTTTTCTATCCCTCTTTTTTGGAAGAATTCAATTTGAAATTTCATTAAAGCCTTTTTTTGACACTAAAGCCAAAAGTCGAGTCAATCATATGTTTTGACATTCAATACACATTAGGTTCGCGACATTTGATGACAAAACTGTTTTGTTTTTTATACATTACTTAATGAAAAATATGTGTTTAATAAGAATTATTTCAAATCTATTTATTTATTAGTTTATTATTTGGCTTTTATTGGCTTTTCGTTGAAAATTACTAATAATTTCAGAATTATATTAAACAGTAATTGCAATGAATTCAATGTAATTATATTTATTATAGTTTTAGGTTTAGTTTTGAAGAGAATTTTTCAGACAATTATTGTTTTGATGTTTTGCTCAGAAAAAATGTGTTTAAATTTAAGTCAATTACATAAACAGCTACTAATGAGTTGAGGAAAGGACCAAAACGACAGTATAATCGACATTCCCTTCAGTATAATAAAAGAGTTAAAGTAATTATAATACAGAAGACTATCCCTTATATCGGAATAGCGCTCAAAAGGCACGTTATTCACAGTATTTAATGTTTGTTATTATATTTAATTCTATATTATATTATATTTAGGAGTGTTTTACTTAAAATTATAGAAATGTTGTCATATTTTTTGAAACAAATTTGTGCTCTTTTTGCTATTAACACAATTTTTTTGGATTTTTTTTTAAATACATTTCATTAAAACCCATCAATTATTTCACATCAAATGTCTCTCAACATAACCACTGATTCAAAGTTATTACTTTTCTATTGAATTGTTTTTTTCTCCAGAAAACAAAATTTGAATATTAAGTGAACCTAAAGTATCTATAAATGATCAAGGCAAAACCGACCAATTTATAAATTCAATTAAATTATTTAATAAAAAGTTACGAATGTTTTCACTCAAATATTTTGTTTCATTCATTCATTTAAGTAATCGATTGAGAGATGAAAAGGTTTAACAATCGATATGTCCTTTGAAAAGAAAATATCGTTTCAATGACTTATCCCTTGGAAAAAGATCTTCGACTCAATACTATAGATACAAAAGAAGTCTGTTTTTGACTGAAATCAGGTCAGAGTTATTGCTCTTCTCTTATGTTTTTACATCAATTCTGAGAAACCAACAAAAATTCGGACAAAAATCTGATCCTAATATCAAATATCTTATAAAAAGTTCAAAAAAGACTTTCAAAACGATTCTATCATTTGAGATGAATTTCAAGGATTTCCGATTTTTTATTATCTTGAATAAGAATAGATGAAAATAATCAATCAACTACTCAAGGTAACTTTATAATACAATGAAATAATTCAGTGACAGAATTGTTTGAATTCAAGTCAATGTTCTGAACAGTTCTATAGAGAAATGTAAACACAAATGAAGGATGAATTCAATTGAATGCTTGTTCTCTACGTTTATTCTGATATCGATTGATATAAGCCATACCTTTCCAGTGGGAGAGATCTGCAGCTAATATACAGCAGTCATACAGATTAAGTAAACATCAGAGTAAAGGTATAGGACTTGAGATCCTTATTCTGTGTGCTCTGAAATCAGCGCAAATGAAACAATAATTGAGAGCACAGAATATGCAAAATAAAGTTTTCGCATCAAAAGTCATCGAAATAGTATTTTGTTAAGAGTTCTTAGACTTGATTCTTGTGTCAGACATTCTGAAACATTGAATCGTTTTACAAAACCATTGGTAACAAGAATTTGCGCTAAAGCTTAGGAACTGTTGATTTGATGACAACTCGTATAACATTTGAGAACTGGGATTATGTTTAATGAAAAATCTCTAACAAATAATTCTCAGATTATTACTGACTATTCGTTCAAATAGTTTTCATTTTCTATTGCTTTCGAAACAATGTTTACCAGAAATTTGATTCATTAGTTATTCCTTGAAATTCATACGAAATTTTGAAACATCAAGTAATTCATCTTGGAATTAATTAACCCAGTATCTCATATCAGGGTAAACAAGAATAAACAAGCTAATTTTAGATCAGATCGATTTCAGATTATATTTTTATGACATAACATAAATGGAATAGTTTTGCGATTTTATTGATTTTTGTTGAATAATATCATTGGAATTGACATAAAGTTGAAGGAAATCAAAATATTTACTCTTTATATGAATAGATATATAACTTGCGATGAATTCATTCGTCAAATAATAAAAATATTGAAAACAAATCATTGAAAGCAAAACGTTTTTCAACAGATTCTTTGTTTATCTAAACATTTATTGAATAACTCTTTTGTAATATTTTGTGAAAACAATAATCAAAATAAATAAATAAATTCAATGAATAAGTTTTCACACTTTGAACATCTGTTGTCTATCTATTCATTTGATAACACAATAGTATTCTTGAAATTCAAAATTTGAATCAAAGTTATCAAAAATATTCAAAAATAAGTTATAAATTCATATTTCAGTCTAAAAAGTGTTCAAATCGTTTGGTTTCTTATTCAGTGATTGACTCCAATCGAGAAAATTGTTTCAAAAAATGGGATCAAAAAAGATAACGCTTTTGCTGTTTGTTATGTTGGCCTCAATCGCAACCATCAACTCTCAGTCCAATCCATTGAATCCTTTCAGCAGTATTTTTGAGGGAATGCGTAAACTATTGAGAAGAGGTATGGAAGTGGCCAAAAACCTTAAAAGGATCCAGGCAGAAAACGACCGTCATCCAATTCACAGGACCAATTCTGGGTTTGAAAATACCCAGACTATGAACTCCGATAAAAATTCTGGGGGCGAAGAGTTGCCAGACGTTGAACAGGTGGGAGAGACGAAAGGGGAGTCCACTTTCATTGAGAGACCTCCAGTTTTGTTGAGAAAATTTCATTAATTTGACTCAATTTGAACTTGGCTATATTTTATTCTACTTTTTATCTTTGAATAAAATTTTAATTTTTGAATTAATTTGTGTTAAAATTTTACTAACTTTCAAACTTGAACTTGATGAATTTATGTTTCAGATGATCTAGTTCATCACTCAGTCGAAGATAATTCACATAATTTTGGTTTAATTTGAAGTTTAAATGAAGTTTTGCCCCAAAAAAACTGGTTATTAGTCGCGAACCAAAAAATTACTAACGATTTTGAGATAGTCTTTGCTCTTAGTCTTTGGTTTTTTAATTATTTGTTTTCGAGTCAATTAAAAAGTCGACCTTTTGTTCGAAAACAACATTAAATATAAGGTTTAATCGTTTCGTTTCCGTTAGAAAAAGATTGAAAACATTGAAATACTTTCGCAAAAAAGTCTAAAAAGTCTAATAACTGACAAAATAATGGAAATAATTAATAAAATCAGTGAACGCTTTGCACTCAAAGAAAGTGTCAAAAAATATGAGTGACTTTCCGTTCAATTGAGTCAAACGACTCGAGAAATAGATATTTATTATTTGTTTCCCAAAGAAATCGATATTATTTTTGTCGGAGAGTTGTCTACAAATGTTTTGTAATTTGTTTTGAATAATGAAAATATTTCTATTGATTTGTATTTTGGTTTATTCACCAAATTGTCTTGGTCAAAATGTTAACCTTTTCGATAGTAAGATATGTGACCATGATTATTATTTCAAAAGTGTTCTCAAACCTGAAATCAAGTCAAAGGCTTCGGCTGTCAATAAAATTATAGATTTTGTGATGAATTCGGATCAAAGGAATAGAACTTATGAAGAATTGGCAGAATTTGTCGATACATTTGGGGGTCGACTCTCCGGTTCTGAAGCGCTCGAAAACTCAACCAATTATTTGATGGAAAAATTGAAAAACGAAAAAATCGATAAAATATTGACTGAAAATGTTTCGGTCCCTAAATGGGAAAGGGGTACGGAATGGGGCCGAATGATTGCCCCCCGAGAGAAACACCTCTCAATTCTTGGATTAGTTGGAAGTATACCGACTCCTGAGGACGGCATCGAAACAGAACTGATTGTCTTCAAGACATTAGAAGAATTGAATGACATCTCAAAGGATGGGATTAACTCTAAAATAGTTTTATTCGATACGAATGAAGTCAATGGTTCTTACGTTAAGTTTAAATTAGAGGCCACACGACTGGTGGCAGAGGCCGGAGGTCTTGGAGTGCTATTCAAGTCTTTCGCCAAAAATATGGTTTATTCAACTCATGCGACAATCATTAGATACTATTCAAAGGATTTGCAAATACCCGCCGCCAGTATTGCTGCCGAAGATTCGGAACTGTTGTATAGAATAAGTAAAAGAGGCGTTAAAATTGTGGTCAATCTATATCTTGAGTCAACATTCCATGGAATGACTGAATCAAAGAATCTGATCGCAGACCTCGAGGGCAGTCACTATCCCAACGAAATGGTGATAATCAGCGCTCATTTGGACAGTTGGGATGTGGGACAGGGAGCCATCGATGACGGCGGAGGTATTTGGATTGCGATGAGAGCCATGGCTTTGCTCAACAAATTGGGTCTCAAACACAAAAGAACTCTAAGAATGGTTTTGTTTACCGGAGAAGAAGTCGGAAGGTTTGGGTCCAAAGATTACGTTGAAGTGAGTCAAACATATTTGCCATTCATTTCTCATTTGATTTTGTTTTCAGAGACACAAACATATGTTCGGAAACATAAGTCTTATAATGAACTCCGATTCGGGAACATTCCGTCCCTTAGGTCTGACCTTTTCTGGAAACAACACAAGAGCTCAGTGTATGGTTTACCACACTTTGAAACTACTCTCAGCTATCAATTCAACCCAACTTATGATCGGAAAGGGATATGACTTAACACAAAGTGACGCAAATGAGTTCATAAAGGAAGGGCTTCCGGCGGCCGGTCTATTGACTGACAATCAAAAATATGTGGACTACCCTCACACTAATGCCGATACAATGAGTGCAGTCGACCCATACTTTCTCGACTTATGCACAATCGTATGGACGGCCATATCTTACGTGATGTCAGACCTGAGCGCAAGACTACCGAAAGATAATTAAAAACTCATAAAAAGTCATTAAAAGCCTTATTTTGAGAAATTGTGTCAAAAAGTTTTCAAAAATAAAAGTCAAAATATTTTGAACTAAAAACTCATTTGAATGACATTTGACTATAGATTGTATTCAATGTTACGAATGATTTGATTATTTTGTTTGCATAACAAACGCTTAAAAAGTTTTTGGTTGCGTTTGAGTGTAGTTTGAGATCCCATTGATTAGGAGAGCCTTGAAATTGTCTAATCAGTTGCTAAACAGTTAGTGTTTTCAACACAAACTTAACTCAATTTGTTTCACTTTCACCCAATTTTTTAGCCATTTATTAAATAAACAGTTAATCACTGATTGACTATCTGTCGACTAATCGATGTCTAAATATATTCAAAATATTTATTTATCAAAAATTGCGGAAATATTTTTGGTTTTGTGTTAAAAATAACTCATTTAATAACCAAAAGTCACAATAAATTAATTTCAATATAAAGGTATGTCTTATGAGTCATAATTAAAGTGCAATAGTTTTTTAAATCATGTGATAAATAAATGACTAAATATGTTATAACTTATAAAACATAAACTTTTAATGAATTAAAAATTGAATTAATTGTAATTTTTTTTATGTCACTTATCATTGAATCAAAGTTTTAATTCTCAGAAACACAACATTTTGTTTGATTTCAACAAAACTGTAAACAAATGAATATTTCAAATGTTTTTCAGTGAAACAGTTTTTAATGAAATTTTTGTCATTTCTATGGAAACCACAGATTAATGACTTTTTTATTTCAATTAATTTTTAGTTTAATTTTATAATAAACTCTTCATTTGAAACAAACCAATGGATGGATTGAGTGAAGGACTGGAGGAGTCAATAGAGTCGTCCCCTAATACGGGAAAGTGTCGTATATGTTGGCGGACGGCATACATCTCAGACCTGATCTCTCCCTGTGTTTGTTCCGGTTCTCAAAAGTATACACACTTTGAATGTCTTCGCCGATGGATAGAGGAAAGGGATTCCCCCTCTAAAGACATATGCGATGTCTGTCAACAGCCATATCAGCAAATTGTTGTCAATCAGTTCCGCAAAACGTTTGGCCAATGGCTTCAAGAGGGGGACGACGTCTTCCCGAAGATATTCTCGACACTGATTTTGATCCTATTCTTCATTTACTTACTAAATATGGGATGCATTCAGTTTGTTATGTCTGAACACAAAATCAGTCCAATTATTCGTTTCATTCAATTGATTTTAATCGTATTCTTCTCATTACTATTCTTCATTATATTCTTGGTTTCGGTTTATGTCTTCAGATGTGAGTTCAAAGAGTGGCAGACGTCGCACATGAATGTTGTCGTCGCGAGGATCGACGGCTTCATTAGTCGCCGGTCATCCGACTCTTCGTTCATATCATACCAGAGCTCAAGTGATACAAACGTTTTGGATAACAGTAGTGCCATAGTTAATGACCAAGATCGTGATCATTCCAGACGTCTTAATATCAATGGTTTGCACACTTATGGATCAATTTAGTGATTCTAATGTCGAAAATATTAAACAATCGATAAAATGAACTCAATTTCCAATTAAAACAATAATTATTCAGTGATTTATATATTTTAAATATATTATATTTGTGGCCAAAGACTCGATTTCTATTTTTACTCTTTTTTAATAAATTTAATATAAAATTAAGAGATTTTTAGTGAATTTTCAATTATTTTCAGTATTTTGTGAATAAATATATTTGTGTTTTATGTGAAATGAAGGCGAGATTTGGCTCAGAATCCAAAGAAACGGAAAGTCTCGTGAATTCACTAAATATTTGAAAAAAAAGATTTGATTCGAAAAAAAACATTTTATAATAAAATTTTTATTCTTTTAAACCTTTTGTACCATTCATTGAACTCTTGAGGAATGTCATCGACAAAAGTGTTGTTCATATTTTCAGTTCTCGTGGTTTTGATCCAAACGATAAGATGTAATTCCGTTTGTGAGGGTATTATTCCGGACGCCATAACACGTCTGCAAAACGGAACGATAGCTGTCTTTCAGGACAAGAACTTCTTTTTCTATGATATAAAGGATAAGTCGATGATCGGTCCCTGTCCTATCCACGAACAATTCAAAGCCATGTCCGGTCCGGTTGACGCAGCGGTCACTTTCGAGGGTCACGACAGTGTGACTGAGTTCGTCGGCTCCAGTGTTTTCTTCTCGAAGGGACACTTCTATACCTTCAGAAACCTTCGGCCATATCAGGTGGAGTGGGGGGCTCTCGTCTATCTGCCCGTCAATGGAAAACAGGACGCAATGGGAGCCTCAGAAGAGGCCAAAAAACTTATGGTATGTTTTGAATTGTTTGAGACATTGAACTGAAATACGAATCAATTGGTTTCATAGCCGACGAAGATTAGTGCCGCGTATTACGATCCGCTCACATCCCGGAGCAAATTCATATTCCCCGACGGCTCGATCCTGGGCTTCAATTTCGAGTTGGGCTCAGAATACGACACTCCGATGGTCTCTAATTTAGACACAGAGTTCGAAAAGTTTCACATCTCTGGCCTTCCGAAGACGTTGACCGCCGCTCTGACCTTAACTGAGGCCAAGAAGACGACTGTCTATCTGTTTGATGGCAATAAGTATTGTGACATTCAAATAGATTTGAAGCAAAAGAACCAGAAATGCACTTTCAAACCGGTGTCCGACTTCTTCGGCTGCAAAACTCTCAAACCAGTCAAACATAATTGCGGTCCGAGCGCTGGCTTCGAGGGACGGGCCGGGGGTGGGGGAGAGGATGCCATTCAAGTGTCACAGGCTGTGGATACCGCGCCGGGAGCCACCGATTCCACAATTGTCCAAACGATTAAAACGCGGGACTCTGGAGGAGATGCAAACCAAACAAAGCCCGCAAATAGTTGTCATTCTCTGTTCAATGGATATGTTTTTTGCAAACTTTTCCTATTTCTCACATTTTTGTCAATTCTTTAAACATTTTTCACTCGTTTTCAGTGATTTTTATTTAAATTTTTTATTTTATTTTAATTGAAAACCAATAAAATTGGACTAAATTTTGATTTTATTATTAAATATCGAAAAGAAATTGATTTCAAGTGAAACGAAGTCTAAATAATTGTCAAACAATTTCAATATTAAACTCAAATGAATTTGAAAATTGACTTATAATCGGAAACTGTTTTTCATTGTTTAAATTTTTGATTGATTTTAAATAATTGAATATAAAAATAAAATTCATTTCTCATCAAAAAAGTTAAGGCATTCAGACGTTAGACAAAGAGTTAGTCAAAGGTTTAGACCAAAAGATGGGTCAGACTCTGAAACCAAATAAAGTTTTGATTCGAAAAACAGTAATCGCTGTTAATATCGATGGT
>JAQIXV010000373.1:0-42347 GCA_034700625.1 Tectocepheus velatus | reverse complement strand
GTTTACAAATTTTAGGATTAAGTCTAAAATGTTTTGTGAAACCAAAAAATCTAAGGTTAGGGTCGATCCCAACTCAGGCCTCGGATCCCAAATTTTTTATCTAAGATTAGGATATGTACGAGAAATGCACTGCTGTTTATTGAATCACTGCTCGAATGGATTCAAACAATATTCTGACTTCAGTTCAAAAAATAAAACTTTTATTCATTTTATTCATTGTCTCTAAACTTCTGAATCAAAATTATTACGAAATGGTTATTGATTTTCAAATGAAAGGGTTTTTACAAACTATTGATCGACAATAGACTGAATCAATACAACAAATAAATACAAATAAACTTTCATTTCATATCCAAACAAAAGATTGAGACTACATTTTATCCATTATTTATTGTATCATGGCTCTTTTGTTACTCAATTCAATTCTATTATGAATTTAATAAAAGAAATATTATTTCCGATATTATTTAATTCAAACAAATTTCGAAGGCATTGAATTTTCATGATCAAGGTTAATTTTGTTTGGATTCCTTAAGTTTTGTTTTTGAAAAATAAATATCAAATTTCAAAAAACAACTTCAATTCCATATAAAAAGATAAGAATAATAAAAATATGAACAGAATATCAATATATTGTTAGATTGGTATCAATTCTATACTTTGTTAGTGAAATGCATTTCAAGTCATTACTCGTTGTTATGGTTTTGTTTCAACTATTGTTGGTCTCAAACATTACTTCCGAAGAAGAAAAAGATTACGGAATCGAAAATCTTCACAAAAATGAGTTTCTTTTGACGAAATCATTACTCAATTCTGACGACGAGTTCAATCAAAAAGTTGCCAAAGAGTTGGGTAAAGTATCAGGTATTTGAAAAAATAGTCAAATTCTGAACTTGAACATTCATCTCCATTGACACAACCCCTTAGATGACGTCAAATACTTCTTAGAAAAGGTGATGAGAGTCGCGAAGTCTCTCCTAAGGGATTGGATTTTGAATAATGTGAGCAAAAAAATTTGAACTCATTTTAACCTTTTATTAGATAATATTTTCTGATGAATAACAGGACGACGGAAGCGATTCCAAAGATTCAAAGTAAATGAATCGACAAATATTGATGAGTCAATAAAAATGACCAAGTTGTTTTTAATTTATAGATTGAGAACTTAATTTGAATTTTAAAAAAAAAAACATCAATACTTTAAACTTGCAAATCATAGAATTTTTTGAAATACTTATTAAAACCTTAAGTATTAATAAATGTAATGAAAAATGAGGTAAAGTTGTGTTAAAAGTATAGAAAAATGAATGGAAGGGCTCTTTTGCCATTTGTCGACACAGCCTTACGACAAGTGGGACAAACACTTTCCACTTCGAGAGCCATATTCACACAATCATTGCAAAAGAGATGACCACATAATGTGCTGACAATTTGTCGATTGGTTGAGACAATGAGTGGTCTGTCGTCGAGACATATAGAACAGACCCATTCGTTGTCTTTCAAAGTGTCGATCTCTTTACAGGTTTGCAGCAATTGATTCCTCTCGATATGAATGGCCGCCAATTCATTGACTAGATTTAAGTTCTCGTTTCGAGATCTCTTCAGTTGGTTTCGAAGGTTTTCATTCAATTGTTCCATAACTGAGAGGTTTTGAGTCAAGTTTTCAATGAGTTCTACGTTTGAAAACATATGATTTGTCGATGAACTGCAGGCACTGTCGTCTGAGACACTTTCCTCCGCCATATCATCCATTTTTTGAGCGAATTCTGAACTAATAGACACAGTTCGCGGTGGTATTGGAGGGGGAACTGAAGGTCTCTTTGTTGGTCTCGCTTCTTCGTAGGTAATATTAGGAGGGAGGGCTGTGCTGTAAAATATTGCCGTTTGCTTACGCCTTCGCCGTGGAGGGGGACAGGGAGGTGGTGGCGGAGGAACCTGTGGGGGCTGCGATTCTTCCATCGATGAAGAATCTGAATCATTGATCAGTGAGTCTGGAAGGGACTGATTGAAAGACTTAGAGGTGTCCACTATTTCGCTGTCATTTGTTGAACTCTTTCCGAAAGAACTGCGCGAAAGACGTCTTATTATTTTATTCATAGTTTCATTAATTTATTAAAAACTAATTTTAATCTAATTTTTGAATCAAATCATAATATTTGGCAAAACATTTAATACAATAAATTTGAGCAAAACTTTGATACGAATTATTGATTTCAATGTTTCGGGTTTAGAGACTTACGTCTGAAATAGTGTTATCTGAAGAAAAAGTATATAAAACACTTACCGTTTGATTATAACTGTATTTCAGAACATCAGAGAAAACATTATTATCACTAATTTCTACTAAAATTAGATAAGAATTGTTTGAACAGTAGATAAATGTCTCTATGACTCTACGGCGCACAGGTCTCTAAGGACAGACATAACGGTATATTCATGTGACATATTAATTAAGTTTAAATAAGTTTTGATTTTTCAAAATCAATTCAAAATGTAGGCTAACTGTTGAATACGAGAAACTGTATGAGAACTGTAACACCAGTTCCTGTAATGCTATACATTTTCAACAACAATATTACACTAAATGCTTGAAAACACATTTTATTTAACAAATCATTTATTCATATTTCACATTAAATTCAATTAATACAAACTTTTCGTTACATTTGAAGTCATTTGAATAAAAACTATTACAACTATTTTAACGATAATTTTCGTTCAGAAATACATTAAATTTGTTTTAAATTAAGGACAAAATAATTTAATTTTTTGGCTTTTGAGCAATACTTTCAGAAATATATCGGATGATAGTTTAGTTGTCCCTCTTTTAATGGCTTACGACAAGTCGGACAATGCTTTGACTGACGGCTAGAGCTCACAAAAGTTTGAGCACAAGACGAGCAAAAGAGATGACCGCAAAACGTTGAGACAATTACTCGTTTGGTGTTAATTATTTTGATTTTATTGTCCATACATACAGAACAGTGCCATTCGTCACATATCTTCTCGATTTGGTTCAGTCGGTTCTTATATAAGTTGAGCTCAACTTTTGCTGAACTCAAGTCTGTTTCCAATGATGTCTTCTCTTCATTCAATTGTTCGATATTTTGACTCAAGATTTCATTTTTACGCTCCAATACTTGCAAATGAAGTATCATTTTCTCTATAAGTTCTTTGACTGATATTTGATTCTTTGGTTCACTAATTATTCCCTTATTTTCTTCAAAATTGTTTACGACTTTCATCTCTGACATGGTTTGAGTCCTCTGTCTGTGTCTGTCGATCCAGTTATCAGTTTCGTCGTCCTCTTGAAGTTGTGTCAGCGCTGATGTAGAGACAGACTTCTTCTTCGATAAATTAGTTCCAGAACTCAAATCCACTGTTGAAGACATGTTTGGGTTTCGCCTGAATTTTCTGAATCGGCCCTCTTTTTTGGTAGGACTCGGAGAGTTTGGTGTAGAGTTGGTACCCATACTCTTGAAAAGTTGCATAAATTGACTCATTGTTCGGAGGCTCACAAGTATTGGCACAAAAAGTGGAATCTCAACGACTGAGTACTCAATACTCAACTGAAACAATATCTAATTGTTTTGTCATTTATTACTCTTTTCTTATATCGTTAAACAATTTTTTAGAACTGATTAAAAAGTTTTTATTTTTTTTTAATTAAAACAAAATTTTATCATTAATTAAATTATTATTAATTATTAGCGAAAAATATGCAATAAATTGAGAAGATATCAAATAAATGAGAAAACATAGATTGCAATGCAGTCTAAAAGGTTGTGTTGTAAGCAATTTATATGTCGATAAATGTCTCTTCAAATAAGGCTTTCATTTCATATCTATTTTTATTACTCGGTTATGACAATCACCAGTCCTTACAATCACTGGTTGTAAAGGTTAGGGGCTGTCTGTCAGCTCTTTTTGAAGTTGACAATTGGAGGCAACAATCAATTTATATTCACTATTATTATAAACTTATTACAGATTCTATTCATAGAGTTTAGTAAACCCTCCGAAAGAGATGCAGAGTTCCCCCTCTGAACAAGAGATCAGTATTAAAGTCGTTAAGTAAAACAACAAACAATTGTTTGACACAATGAACTCAATTTCACATCAAATAAATTTTTTTTTATTTTTATATTAAAACCAATCGTTAAACAAAATAATTGATCGCATTATTAAAATACAGACTTTTGTTGAGAAATTCGTTAATAATATTAATTATCAGATATTTGTATAAATCAAAAGTCAAATAAAGAGTCGAAACTCAAAGTTCAACAAAATTCACATAAAATTCAAGGAATAGGATAAAAGTGTTTCCCTTTGAATGTGAGCCGCTTTTTATCTGATCGTAAGACTGATATATAGTTGAAAACGAGTAAAAAAAATGAATACTAAAAGTACTACAGGGATGTTGTCATTGGAAAGATCGAGCAAGTTCGTAGTTTCCAAGTATAAAGTGTCAAAACAAGTTTCCTTTGAGACAATACAATGACATCAATTCTATTATTATTGAAAAATATGGAAATTTATTAAATTTATAAATCATTAAAAGTTAATTAACATTGAATTTTCTAATTCTAATCAAATGTAATGATTACTAACGATGAGTCAACAATAGAGCCAACTGTTCAACAGTTTGATAATTGGTATGGAAATCAAGAAAACCTTATCTCAAATAAATTTATTGCACTTTTGTTGCTTAGATTCGGTGCCTATTATTTAATTCCTGTTTTGTTTACTTCTCATACATTGACTGAAAACAATGAAATTCATATTTCATTTGGGATTAAATGGATTTTCGATTACTTTTTTTATTTGAAAACAAAAATCTGTATAAAAATACTTTTACACAAAATACCATTTAATTGCTTTCATTATAAAAATATTTTACAAAAACATATAAAAAGATTTTGAGAATTAAATTATTGAATTTTCTGGAAGTTGTCTACCAAAGTACCAGACCAGAGGAATGCCTCCTATTTTAAGCACAGCACAAGTAATAGTAATGCCGGCCATAAGAGACACAGAATTTCTTATTTGACTCAACCGTTGGTTCAATGAATCAAAACAAGAATTCTATGGAAGAGAAGTAATAATAGAAATAAATATTAGATTAAGAAAAATAAGTTTAAATAACAAACCGTTCCGTTGACTAAATCTTTTGAACAAATAATTGTCTGATTATTAAGTATTTGAGCACAACATGAGAGGGGATATTCATTTGGGTCTTTAGATGAAGGTCTCGATTGATCCCAACTGTGGTACGAATCTGTGCCACAGCACTGGTATGAGCTCTGAATTGCATCCACTAATGAATCGCTCGAATTGAGTGAACTTTCGTTAAGCCATTTATAATCGAGAGTCAGATCTTTGAAACGGTTGTCAATTTTACTCTCTTTCAACTGAATTTCAAAATTAAAAATTCAGAAAATTATGTAATAAAAGTCAAAATTGAATAATAGTTTTTTGAACTAACTTTTGAGTTATAGTAAAAACTATTATAAGTCGAAAATATTTCGATGAACACAAGAATAACCAAAAGTATACAAAACTGGGAATAAAATCAATTAAATTCAAAGTCAAATGAATCGAGAGTTAAATTACCATTAAAAGTATGAGTTTGCTCTTAGTATATGTGGCACAACAACCGATAACTGTGATCAATATTATTACAAACGATATCAAAGTCAGAGCAACCGATACTTTAATGACACGGATTTGAATCAATTCGTCAATTGGCTCAACACTTCTGTCGGACACTCCATTTGAGACAATTAAGAGACCGAATGAAAATAACTTGAGATAAAATGAGATAATTAGATAAATGACCATGAACAGTTTAATAACAAACCATTAAAACTAAAAAATAAATATCGAGAACCAAATACTTAAGATAAGATTCATCCCATTTGAGAGACTTTAACTTTTTTGGCAACATTTCAGTCGATTTTTATTTTAAACTTTTATAACATTTCACAAAAAACTATTCAATCGATAGGTT
Organism: Tectocepheus velatus; assembly: GCA_034700625.1. Taxonomy (NCBI): domain Eukaryota; kingdom Metazoa; phylum Arthropoda; class Arachnida; order Sarcoptiformes; family Tectocepheidae; genus Tectocepheus; species Tectocepheus velatus. The sequence goes on along the minus strand of JAQIXV010000373.1, from coordinate 36,337 downwards.
TCCCACGTTTTCGGATAAAAAATGTGAAAATATTTTGGATTTATTTGACTTAAATTCCAAAACAAACGATGAAATGCAAAACTTTTTTATAATTGAGATAAAAAATGTCTCAAACCTATTGAGAACTACTGTCACCTATTGTCTCAATAGTCTTACAAATTATGACTAAACTGTAATACTTTTGGCAATTGTCATAAAAATTGATAAATAATTGGCAGATGTTTTACAAAATCAATAAATTGTAAATTGACTCTAAATTTCGCGTCTCTTTTCAAAAATTTATTAATATTTTCACAAATTTTTATTACTTTAATTATTTATCGAAACTTTTCATTAGTTTCATAAAACTTTTATTATTCAAAGTTTAACATTAAAAGTAAATTCACTGTTTTTGGACATAAACCGGTCCATTAGCGGTGTCTGAGCGATACCACCAGCCGTAATGTCCTTCAGCACCGTTAGGGCCGTTGAAAGAGCTCATATCAGTGGACCCCTGATTTGATTTCCACGGCTCGTCAATGGCTTCAAACATATGGACTAAGACTCCATTATTTGTCGCCCAGTTATTAATGGCAGACCAGTAGGCCTTCAGATTCTGGACATTATTCGGCGAATCGTTGAAACTGATTCCCTGTGAGGGCCAACCCGTCTCACCGATCATTACCTTAATGTTGGGATTAATTGCTTTAAAATTTTGGGCGTAACTCAAGAAAGCGGTTCCGACGGCATTCGCTGCGTTCTGAACATTATTGACGACATCGGGTGTCGGATACATATTACACATAATAAAATCGGAATCTAAAACGATATTAACCAATATCTGGTAATTACTGTCACTCGGATTCATAATAATATCGCAGACATTAATTCTTGTGCCCACATCGAGACCCAATTGATTGGCGCTGTACTTATTGTCGACAATCATTTGCCAAATTTGATTACCGGATGAGACATCAGTCAAATATTCATTAGTGAAAGTCAGTCCCCAAACAGTTTTCGGGTAAATGTTATTTGCGTTCTGTGCGGCCGAAAATGCATTACTTATCTCTTTTTGTTGAACATTGGAATCAGAATTTTGGTAAATGCCCTGGGACACACTTATTGCAAGATAGCCATTTTGGCTATTGATTTGAGCGGCCGCACCGGCGACCAAACAGTTAGAATCGAGTGAATTCCAATTGTTGTTTACGTTATAAGAGGCGGTTCCCATTCCATAGGTCGCGATAGTCGTGAATTGGGTGTTCACGACATTCAACATATTTATTATGTCCTGAGTAGAGTATGAGTCCCATAAAGGGGTAGTTCCCCCATTCCAGTTCCCAACGTATGGCTCAAAAGCGACGCCGATATACTGTCTGTTGAAGGTCTGGCCGAAAGCCTCCGACGCCTGCATTCAACCAAAAAGATTATTATTGTAATAATTGTAATACATTTCTAATTACTTACGATTAACGCAAAGAACAAAACGCTTTTAGTAAACATTTTTATTTAACAAAAGTTTTGTCAAAAGTTTTATTAATGAGTATTTAGTTTTTCGACTTTTATATGAAATTTCATCGACGTATTGGACAGATGTTTGTTTGACATACGTTCAGTAAATCCAAACAGAACTCGAAATACCTCGAAATACCTCGAAATACCTCGACATTCAATTTCCGATTCGTCGAAAACACCTTTAATTCAAAAATATTGACAAAACAATCAAACATTTGAGACATCGAATAATTGTTTAGATTTCATATCATTTTGTTTTCATTTATAAAAAGATAAAAAATTGAATTAAAATTAATTCAATAATATTTCAAATGTTTTGATGTTTTAATATCAATCCGAACCTAACGTTGACCTAATTTTAATATTATAAGCATTGGTTTGAGCATGTTCATTTTTTCAAGTTTCTGAAAACTTGTAACTTTGAAAATACATTGATTTCCAGAGGACTTCCAAAACTATTTACAGATGTTTTAGAAATAAATTAATAATTGGTTAGAATTAATTGTTATTCATTTTAATTATTTACTAGATTTTCATTATTCTTTAATTTGGTAAGAATGATAATTTCTCAAAGTAATAATCCCGGTTATTATTAGCCCTTTTCCACCACCCGTAGTGTCCCTCAGCCCCATTTGGACCGTTGAAGGAATTCATATCGGAAGAGGTTTTGTTATCCTTCCAAGGCTCATCTATAGCTTCAAACATATAGACTGAAACATTATTTTTTGCCGCCCACTCCCCCATTGAAGTCCAGTATTGTATCAAATTCTGAACATTATTTGGCGACTGATTGAAACTGATTTCCATTGAGGGCCAACCGGTCTCACCGATAATCACTTCGATTTGAGAATTAATGGCTTTAAACTTCGGAACATATCTCAGGTATGCATTTTGTACGGCACTTACACCAGTGTTGACGTTATGGGCGGCATTAGAGGTCGGGTAGAGATTACACATAATAAAGTCAGACTCTCTGACAATATTAGCCAACACCTCATGCATTGATCCACTATTCATAATAATACCGCAGACTTGGATCCTCGTCCCCACTTTCAAACCCATTTGATGTGCTTTAGTCTTATGGTTTTTAATCATTTCCAATATTTTATTTCCGGTCCCCGTATTCGTGAAGTACTCGTTAGTGAATATCAGCCCCCAAACAGTATTAGAGTGAATGCCATTTGCGTCCTGTGCCGCAGTAAATGCATTATTGATCTCTTTTTGTTGGAGATTAGAACCATCTAGCTGATATATACCCTGTGCCACGAGTATCGCGCTCTGGTTCTTCTGACGATTGATTAAAGCGGCCGCGCGGGACACCAGACAATTAGAGTTCATTTGATCCCAACTATTGTTTTGATTATTAGAGTTTATTCCCATACTATATGTCGCTATATTTGTGAATCTGGTGGTCACGACATTCAACATATCTATAATGTCTTCAACAGAGTATGAGTTCCAGTCCGCCACTTCATTTCCCACCCAATGCTTAGTATAGGGACTGAAAGCGACGCCAACGTATTCTCTATTGAAGTTCTGACTGATAACCACCGATACCTTTGTTTCGATTAAAAGCTTTTATATAAAATTTTATTGTATTTGATTTATGACATGACTTACCACTACTGCAAACAAAACTATTATTATAAACATTTCATCCGATTATTTGATTCACTTTTGTTGTGATAAATAATTGATTTGATTTTAAAATAATTAATACCTTTTTAATACATTTTTGAATAAGTTTTATATTTATACCCATTTCTGTGCAATATATTAATTTTTTGGGGCACCGGAGATGTTCCTATTATATATCCATTTTAGTCCCCCAAAAGATGTCCTGGAAATATATCCATTGAAAATATGAATACATTTTGATAAACAATTTATTGCGAAATCATTCAAAACATATTTCATTAAAACCTTCGATAACACAATACGAAGACAAATATTCGTTTATATTATAATTTTGAAAAGTATTTCATAAATAAAAGAAAGTTATTTCAAAATTATTATAAAAGAAATAAAAGAAAAGTATTTCATTTTCAAAACTTTTTCAAAACTGTTTTAAAGGAGATATCCATTTGTAGCACTCATTTCGATAGGACGTGAGACTTAATCATAACTGTATGCATACGATGCACAACAACTTCAACAAATTTAGACAATCATTTCGACCGCAACCGATTGACTATGACTAGGGATGGGCCAAATCCTCCAAAAATCTCTGACTGCTTGTTGAGAGAGTGATCTAATTTTCTATGTCTTTGAATTAAATTTTATTTTGAGAGCAATTCTAACACTTACTGTAAATTCTGTATTACTGTAAATGATTGATAAACACAAAACTATTGAAAACTTTTTTAGTATTCATTTTAATGCTTTGAATATATTTTTGTATTTGTATTTTACATATAGTATTTCATTTTAAAAATAATATTAAAATAGATTTTATCTTAGACTTTAACCCGCTCATTTTTCAACATAATGATTCTGGTTATTATCAGCCCTTTTCCACCAGCCATAGTGACCCTCCCCACCATTTGGACCATTGAAGGCATTCATATCGTGAGAGTTTTTGTCAGACTTCCAAGGCTCATCTATAGCTTCAAACATATAGACTGAAACTTTGTGTTTTGCCGCCCACTCCCCCATTGAAGTCCAATATTGTTTCAAATTCTGAACATTATTTGGCGACTGATTGAAACTGATTCCTTCTGAGGGCCAACCCGTCTCACCGATCATTACTTCGATGTGAGGATTAATGGCTTTAAACTTCGGGATATAACTCAGGTATGCATTTCCTACGGCTTCCACAGCATTGTTCACATTATGGACGACATTAGAGGTCGGGTAGAGATTACACATAATAAAGTCAGACTCTTTGACAATATTAGTCAACACCTCATGCATTGATCCACTATTCATAATAATACCGCAGACGTGAATCCTTGTCCCCACTTTCAAACCCATTTGATGTGCTTTAGTCTTATGGCTTTTAATCATTTCCAGTATTTTATTGCCGGTGCCCTCATTAGTGAAATATTCGTTAGTGAATGTCAGTCCCCAAACAGTATTGGCATGAATGCTATTTGCGTCCTGTGCCGCAGAAAATGCATTATTGATCTCTTTTTGTTGAAGATTTGTATCATCTAGCTGAAAGATGCCCTGTGCCACGCGTATCGCGTTCTGTTTCTTCTCACGATTGAGTTGAGCGGCCGCGCGGGACACCAGACAATTGGAGTCCGACTGATCCCACTTATTGTTTTGATTATAAGAGGCGACTCCCATACTATATGTCGCTATATTTGTGAATCTGGTGGTCACGACATTCAACATATCTTTTATGTCTTCAACAGAATATGAGTTATAATACGGAAGTTGAGTTCCCACCCAATGTTTAGTATAGGGACTGAAAGCGACGCCAACATATTCTCTATTGAAGTTCTGACTGATAACCACCGATACCTTTGTTTCGATTAAAATATTTTTATCATTTCTATTGTATTTGATTCATGACATGACTTACCACTAATGCAAACAAAACTATTCTATTAAACATTTCTTCCGATTATTTGATGCACTCTTTTGTTGTGACAAACAATTGATTTGATTTTAAAATAATTAATTTTTAAATAATTTTTTCATTTATATAGATTTCCATATATTATATCCACGTATTATTTTGTGGGAAGCGACAGATGTTCAAATTATATACCCATTTAAGTCATCCAAAAGATATCCTGGAAATATCCATTGAAAATATGAATTTCATTTAATGATTAGTAATTTATCGTGAAATCAGTCAAAACATATGAAAAACTTTCTATAAAACTATTGAAAGACATTCGTTTATATTCAAAAGTCGTATGAATTATAGTTTTGATAAATATTTCATAAATAATAGAAATTATTTCATTAAAAAACTTTTTTTCAGAGAATAAATGTAGTGTTAGAGAAGATATTCATTTGTGGCACTCCTATCGATAGGCTGTGACTTCAGCATAACTATACATAAGAGGCACAACAACTGTACAATTGATGCCTCAGTTGTTATCCCAATAATTATTTTCAAATAACCCATAATTTCGACAATCATTTCGACCGCAACCGATGGACACCATCTCTATTAGTAATAAAGTTTTGTTAGATTTTATTTTTTTAGGAAAGAGTCAATAAAAAACTTACTCGTTGTTTGACATCCTGTTCATCACACCACTGGTCTCTCACTCCTTCTCTTACTCTATGTCGACAACAGCTTAAAGGATAGGCACCTAATGGCACATCAATGGGCCTGAATTGTTCCCAACTGAGAGATCCATTGATAGGACCACAGCATTGGTATTCACTCTGAATGCTGTCAACGAGTATTGTTGTCTGGTATGAGGTGTCTTTCCAATGGAATTGCTCGATAAGTTCAACGAAGTTTTCATTTGCATTGGTAATGTTCTGGTTATTGAGCTTAAGTTCAAAAGTTTTTATCAATTATAAAGTGTTTGTGAAAATGTTTTTATAGATTTGAATTTGACTCACATTTACATAACTTATTGTCCCAAAAATGATTGAAAACAATGTGAATACGAATAATCCGATTAATATAAAACAGAACTAAACAAAAGTCAATTACAAAACTAAGAGATGAATCCCTTTTAACTTACGGCTATTAAAACACTCAATCGTTTCTTTATAATAGCAGTCAATCCAAAAATTGCATTCATAACAATCAAAATACCGGTTATTGTAAAACATTTCCTAACAATCCTTATATTAGGACTCAATTCAAAGAAAACTTTGAGAAGAGTTTCGTTAACATTGAGACCAAAGTAAGCGAAAAATGTAATCATTAGACCAAAAACCTTGAAACAAAAAGTTTTGACTTCAAAAAGTATCAAATATTTTAAAAATAAATATCTCACCAAAAATGTTATGTTGAATAAAACCAATGAATTTCTAACACAAACCAATTTTTTTCGATCCATTTTTGTTCACTAAATATTTTCATAGTATTTATGTTACAAAATGTTGACTATTAGGCGAAGAAAATATTTGTTAATCTTTAGGAGAGATATCTTATTTTTATGTAACTTAGCACCCGCTCTTATTTTATTCTGTGCAATAAAACTTTTCATTACTATATAACTGTTAATTAAGTGGAGAATATTTGCTAAAAACAAAATAAAAAGATGTCATTAAATGTCATAAAATGAGTTCGAGTGACAGTCACTCAAAAGATTGTAAAACAAGAACTGTTTTCCTAATAATTCAAAAATAGATATTTTTATTTGTTTTGTAAAATTAAACTCAACTTTTGAATCGATAAAAAAGAAGTTACCAATGAGTTGATAAAATCAGCATGATAAATTTGCTTAACTACTATAATATTTATTGATTTTGTGATAAATTTGAATAAAAGTCAATTTGTGTTAAACAAAGTTATCATTATTTACAGAATCTATTGATTTATTGCCAGAAAATTCAAAGTATAGTAAACCGGAATAAAAACTATTTTCAAATCCCGATTCCCATTGATTTTCGTCAACCAATTATAAAAGTTGAGACTCAGTTCAGAATATTTCAGAGGACTTCCCTCTCATTGATCGCCAGAACTGTACTCTTTTCAATTGAAGCTATTATTCAGATAAATGTGTAAATAGAGTCCTAATGAATGAGTGATCGGAATATCAACTTTTTAAATGTTGGCTCAAATAAAGGGATTGAATGTCCGAAAGTAAGTTAAGCCGTATCTGTGGTCAAAAGGGTGACCCTATTGTCGCGCATCCAACCTATGGGTCACAATTTATGTGACATATTGTGAGTCATTTGCACTACCATTCAATGGTCACACATCTGCTCCAATACACAATTGATTCACTCAAATGAAAAATCTTTTCAACTCTTGAAGTGACCGTTCGTTCAGTTTGTCAACAGATTAGATGAAAGTCGTGTCCGAGTTATATAAAGTCCGTCAAAAAGTTTATAAAAGTTTTGAATTACAAAATACTTCAAAACTTGATTATCAATTGACAAGGTAAGTCATCCTTATAGAAATTAAAGTTATGTAATTGTTAGTAGATATATGTTTTGATCTTGATCAATTTTTGCTACTCAATTGTTTGTAAATGTCATTCAATTGTTTGAAAAACTCAATTAATTAAAATTGGATTTATTTGAAAATTTTCTGAACAATTATCATCACAATTATGATCTTGATCATTTTGAAATTCAATTGGAATATTTCAACTGAAATCTAAAGTAAAGATCCGATGAAATGATGGAAAACCAGAAGCAGTCGATTAAAGAGTCGAACGAAACAAATGTTAGTTCTTTGAAATACTCGAAAACGAATCAAACAAATGATTGTAAACTAAAAAGTGAACGAAATGTTGACATCAATCGAGAGCTCAAAATTCCTTTAGAGTTGAGAGACAGTGAGTGTCCCATTTGTTTGGCATTAGTAGAAGACAGAGCTCTGACCGACTCGTGTTTGCATGAATTCTGTCGCAAATGTATTGAGAAGTGGTCCCACAACCACAACAAGTGTCCAATTTGTCGTCGGGTCTACACATTTATTATCCATAACATAATGTCGGAAACCAATTACGATCGGATCCCAGTCTGGAACCCTTCGAGTAATAGTCATACGGGTCTGCTATTAGTCGATGAAAATATTTGTCTGTTGTTCACTCCTCTCGATTCAGGTATTTATATGATTTATATGAGACAAACACCGCATGGAGTCCAACAAAATATACTATTTTTGGCTCCGAATCACAACTTTATTCTTCAAAACATGAGTTCAAACGTGACTTTCGTCAGACCCGAAGAATTAGACAATATTTTGTCCGATTCTGATCAGACAGAAGCCGTTGGACGGGATTGACATCACTATAATGGAGTCACACCTGTTTGCATAGAAACTGAACGACGGGAGGATAGCCCTCAAAGTTTTCATAACAAATGATTTTATGATTTATATGTTTGTAAATAATGAAGAAATCAAAAGAAATGATTAATTGTTTGAAGTTTTGATAAATTAATCCAATCATGAGATCAATAATATTCTCAAAAAACTATTTGAATGCTATTTATGTAAAACTAATGGGAAAAATAGATGTATAGCTAAGCAACTATATGTGCGGTATCCTGTCATTTGAGTGATCATGCTAATTTGAAACTTCAATACACTTGCAAAACAGTTACCAAAAGTTATGATCGAAAGAGTAAAACAATCGTTAATTTTATCGCAAATCCTACGCAAATATTTCAAACGTAAAGATCATGTTTTGAGTATTCAATTCATTTCTACTATAATAGGAATTCCTAATCGATTTCTGACTGATATTCCGATTCTCTGTTTTGAAAACAAATTGTGAAATAAAACAAAAACATTGAATGCATTGAAAAGCATTCCATTCATATTCATATTGATATCCGATTTCGAAATATTTTAAAATTATTTTTTTTCTTACGTCTAATAAAACTCATTGTAATCGATATAAGCAATGATTTGACATAAATATAGTCTAAATGTTTAATTCATTACTCATTTTAGTCGTTCAGAATCACTGCCAAAACTGAGTCTACGGTTTAAAAGGATTGTCGATCAAAATGTTCCTCTCGAGTGAGTTATCATTTATTTCTTCATTTATTTGAATTAATTAAACATTAATTTCCAGGAATTGTTTCAAAACTTAATATAATAATTATTCTGTACTCAACGCTAAAAATATTGATTACATGTGCCTATTGTCCGGCGACCGACTTCTTCTACCCTTGCACATGTTCATCAACTACCCAAAGACATCACGAGCTGACCATATCTTGTTGTGGTCAAGGCATCGATGATATGGATATAATGCGAGCCTTTACTCGACTTAACACTTACTTAAACGGTTCGATGTCTTCAAAAGTGTTTTGCAAATTAGAGATAATCCAAACTTCGGTTAAAAACTTATACTCTTATGAACTGAAACTCTTCAAAGAATTGAAGTTCAGAAAGATTTCAATAATTGATAATCCGATTGAAAACTTCGATCCGTACGTCTTCTTCACCTCATATCGGATGAATAGACACTTCACTCTTAAGGGTCACAAGACATTAGTCAACTACAATAGACGCGATCCTTTGCCGATCCTCAACAGATTCAAGAGACTGGAAGTGCTGTCCATTACTGACACAAATTATGATAAAATTTCAAAAAATGCTTTTTCGAGATCTGAACAAAATTTTCTGAAGAAAATTGTTTTGAAAAACAACGAAATAACTCATATCGAGAGCTGTGCCTTCTTTGGAGCATCAAATCTCTGTGTCTTAGACCTGAGCAACAATAAGATCCGGAAGATATCTGACCTGTCCTTCGCTTTCAAACAGCCATCAAATCAGAGGCTATTAATAAATCTTCACTCAAACAATATCTCCGACACAAGCCTTTGCTTCCGGTCTTTCCATTACTCGAATCGACCCCTTTTTGTAATACTTTCGGACAATTTGTTGACTCATTTGGACGAACGTATATTCAGTCCTTTGCTTCTGGAGTCAAACGATAACACAATTGTAATCAGTTATAACCCATTGGTGTGCGACTGTCGGTTCCAATGGATTATTCGCAACAAACATATACTTCGGACCAGAATTCTGGGACAACCCCTATGTCACGACGGAAGGAGTATCTGGAGCTATACTTTGGATCAATTAAAGTCATGTTAACTATAATTTAAAATCAAAACAATTATAAATAATATTTAATACAAATTTTAATTTATTTTTTTGTTGAAATTATTTGCGATTTAGTCTCATATTTATTGATTTGAATTTTGATTTATTTATTTGATTTACTTATTTATCGTATGAAATGAGTTTCAAAATGAATAATCATTTTCTAACAAAAATAAAAAAATTGAAATAATATTAATAATGAGAATAACTTTATTCAAAAGCATTGGTTTTCTTCTTTTTTTTAAAGACCTATTTATAATCATTTATTGAATTAATGAAATTCCTATTATTCAGAACAAAATTTATACAATAGTTTTGAAATATAATATTATTTGAATTCAAATTAAGTTACATTTATTTACAAATATATAAATACAAATAGAAATACTCCTTTTTGTGAATGTGCTAGTATCTTATTTTTTCATCACACGGTTTAACAGAAGATTTGATAGATTTTTGACCAGAATTTATAAACTTTGTTCTGATTATAGCAAAGATTCCTAAAATAGTCAAAATACTTGTGGCGCCGGAAACGTATACAACAATATGTTTGTAGAAAGGAATTGATGTGTGGTCATCACCTTGCTGGTTTTTATATGGATTTATTTGTTCCAAAACCACGACAACTACTCCATTCAATACTTTATCGAAGAAACTCATAGTCCCGAAGACAAACGCCGAAGAAGTCTAACAAATCACAAAATTTTAAGTATAAAATACTGAGAATTCTGAAGACATACTGTATTTGATCCGATCAGGTCTGAGGTGAGCGACAAACTGGCGATAAGCATAGTTGTGCCCCCAATACCAAACAGAAGGGCTGCCCCATAGACCTGCCACTGTTTGAATGACTCGTTTTCAATTGATCCGAAAAAGTTCCAGAAACAAGAGCCCAGACCCAAAACACAACCAATAAACAGAAGGATCTGAATAAAAAATGATGAGTCTATTAATGGTTTTGTTTTAAAATTTTTATAATCTTTTTATTACTTTTGGTCCGGTTTTGGCCGAAATATATTTGGAAAGTATAGACCAAACAAAACCACTGATGTATGTAACGAATGGTATGATAGCTATAGACGTCTAATAAATAATTATTAATACAACTTATTCATTAAAATTCAAATGAAACCCACTTTTCTCAGATCCAAAGTCTTTTGTAGGAATAATGGAGTGTATACTTGGGTTAAGTTAACGAACAGACGGCACACCATATAAATGAAAGCCTATCAAACAATTTCTTAATTTAATACTATTTTTCATTTTTAAAAAATCAATGAATTACTGACCACTTTATAAAAGTTGACGGACTTTAGCCAATCGGACCACTTATATGACTGAACGCAATCAGTGGCACTACTTTCGAGGTCAGAGCTCAAAACGGAACTATTAAATGAATTGCAATAACTTTTGCATTGATTTTGATCCGGGTATTCGTAAACAGAAGATATGGAACAAACTCTTCTTCTGTATTGATCTCTTCTCTTCTGAATGAGATCATCAGATGAACCATAAAGTGATTGATTGGGAGATCCAGAGTTCGATGACTTCGGTTCGGCAACAAATATATGGAAGAGAACAGAGAAGACGAGTCCAATACCACAGCAAATGTAAATGACTTTCTATTGAAGCGATTAAATAATTATTTGATAATAATTTGTTTGTCGTCAGACTTACTGTGAAAACATCGGAATCTTCTTTTCTTATCGAAGAGTCTCCGCCTTCGCTCAGAGAAAACCAAGTGATAGTATACAGACATATAGAAGAGGCAACGGTTGCCGCTTGTCTTTAGGGCAACGGTTTAGTAAACTTATAATTATTTAAAAAGTTTTGTTATTCAATACCTGTAAGCATTGAGAGCCACCCTATCCTTGGAGTTTGTACTCAAGTCAGTAATTAGTGAGACGTGAGCGACCTGTGCCGCTGCCTATTAACCAAAACAGAGTTAGGCTAAAGTGACCAAGGTACATTAAAAAGGTGACACACCCATCCAAATTGGAAAATAACAATAAATATTCCGTAGTATATAATTCTTGTTATTTCGTTTGAATTTTCGCACGGAATACAAACATTGAAAACGAAAGGAACACTTCCAGTAACTAAAACTGTTCCCAACAAATGCCAGGTCTTTCTCTTTCCATACCTACACAACAACTGATTTGTGTGGTTCCGATCCGATTGGAAACTGGGTTTTAAAAATTTAATTTTTCAAAAATAAAGTTACGTTTAATACAAATAATTGAATGCCTACCCGACGAAAGGTGTAGCCAAAGCATCGGCCACTTGTCCCAAAAGTATGAGAAAGCCAGCGGTTGTCCCTTTGAATTGCATTTGAAAGAATATGAGAGCGTATGAGAACCAAAAGGAAGCGCATAAGTCATTGTAAATGTGGCCGAAACTGAAGAACAGTTTTGTTTTCCAGGAAAGTCTACTCAAAGTTTGGTCACTGTTTTCACTACAATTATCTTCAGCCGCGAACTCGTCAGCCCTAACACTGACATCATATGATCGACTGTGCATTTCTGCAAAAAAAAATAATGACTTTTTAGTTATAAAAGAGTTGACTCTTATGTCAAAATTGAATATTCTTTGGATTGATTCAAACAAAACTCGGATTATTCTGTTTTTGAGATAATTTGTTTGATTCTCGTTTTTATATTGAAAATTAAAGATCAATTTTGATAGAGAAACCAATTAACCAATAGAGAGGTAACCTTGCAAGAGCTGTCGTAACTCAACACTTGAATCATAATGTTGTTATTCAGAATTCAGAAGAAATCCTCCATTCGGTAAACACATATAAAATTTAGCTCCGGTTCTATCACTCATAATACCTCTAATACCTTATATAATATTCATTCAAAATCTTTTAGTCTCAATGAAAACCTGAAGCGGAAAATAATTCAAAATTTTTTAAACCGATGTCCGATTGATTCAGAGGTTGATCTTTGGTTTGAAAATTAAATGAAACTTTTTTCTAATGAAATATCGAAATTCATTACACAATTCAATTGAATTTCAAACATTTTCCAAGTATTGGAAAACAGAATAATTAATTGTTATTACACTTAAAGTCTGTAAAAAAGTTTATATTTATTATATTTTCACAATAATTAAATATGATCTATATTTTGAACAATGTTATTACCTAGAAATGTCTTTTGTTTTGAATTACTTATTTACCACAGGTTTGATCTAGATGAATTTTAAGCACATATAAAAAATATAACTTGTTTTCAATAATTTTATATAACTTTAAGAATTAAACAATTGTTCTCTCATTTTATAGTTTAGAGTTAAAAATTTTTATGTAACCATATCATTGTTTACCATACCTTACCTTGCTTATTAGTGGAAAATTTCAATCTTTTTTTAAATGAACTTTATAATAAGAGTCACGCTTAATAAGATACTAGATAAGCTAAAAATGACAAGACATCAATCATTTGACTTATCCCTTCAAACAATTCAATGATCATTCATTAGATAATCAAAATATATTTTCAAAGAAAATCATTGAAAGTAAACCATTTTATTGATTAATTGTTTGGAATTACTATTTGTTTGTTATTTTGTCTATAATTTTAAGTCAAATCACAAGAGATAACGTTGAGATTCGTCAAAATTTCTCAAATATCTTGAACATTGAGCAAAGTAAACACTCGAACAAAGATTTTCAATCAATTTTTAATCATAAGTTTTATTGTCAGACATAAGTCATCGGACTCTTCCATATATTGCAAAATATGATCTTGACAAAATGATTTAAATGCGTTAAAATAAAAAAAAACTAAATGAATAATGATATGTAGTGTCTCTATAGTAGTGAGTATTTTCTAAAAATTTCTCATTTTTTTGTATTTTTAAAAATGTTTTATCAGTTCCTATAATGGAAAGGCATCCAAAGGATTGATCGCACGCTTAATATAAGTTGGCTTTTCTCCAGAGAAAGAGAAGCCACGCGAATGGTATTAAACGATTTGCCGACATTTGATTTGATACTTGACTTTTGAATCGAAAAAGATATTTAAAATTAGATAGATAACATTTATCGCTTGCATTACTACAATTCACACGAATTAGCTGTACTTAAAACAATTGATAAAGTATTCAGAACAGGATTTTACACAAAAAATTAATCAATTGTTTACTGGAAAACAAAAAAAAACTTCCAAAATATTTAACTTGCTCAAACATTCATGTGTTTCATAGACTTTATGTAATAAACATTTTCATAGAACTTTGATTTCATGATAAGTGTAGTAAATATTTACTATAAAATTATTATATTCTTGGAAATCTTTTGTGTAAATTATTTATCGCTTAGAATAATCTTTAAAACAAATAAATTAATGAGCATGGTCACAATAGGAACATCTAACCCAATAACCAAAGCAAATATTAACAAATAATCAAGCAAAAAAAGTTTCAGACGTTTTAAATTTTTAATCACAAAGATATTTTTATAAGAATAAAAGCTGCAAGATCAATTAGATGTCTTATCGAATTCAATTAATCCAATCGTATGACAGAACTAATCCACAGTCTATAACATTGAACCTTGGAAGTTGGAAATTCATTTTTCAATCATCTTATATCACGCTATTCAGACTCAAAGTCTATTATATTTTCTGGTTTTAAAAGTTGAGTCCAATCGCTGAGAAAATTATTATTTTTTTGATTAAAAGTTGTTTCTTATCAAAAGTTTAATGAGAGGACAGATTGTTCTGAAAAAAACCAGTGTTAAGGTCATCTGAAGACACGATAATCGTTTTGAGAGACAGAGAGAAAAAAGTTTAACCCAAGTCTTAGAGTCAACTCTTTTGCAGCCAATTATGTAACACAACTGAAGGTAATGACAACTGAAGCCAATTGAGTGACGTTTGAGACATGCGTTCGCTTCTGATTGGTTTGAACTGAAAATTCAAATTTCAAATACATTTCACTATTTTTATGATACTTTTTGATCAAATTTTTTGATAAGACTTTTGTTTATATTTAAACTTAATTTACAGATAATCTAATCATTGATTTTATTTAATTAAAAAGTATTTTCCGTATAATTATATAATTATTTAATATAAATAATGTCTGAAACAAATAATTTCCTAAAATTCAAATCAATGGTAAGTCTATTGAAATTGATTGTTGTCTTAAAATTTTGACCACAAATTTTGATCCCATCTTAAGATTGGTCTCAAAGGCCGTGATTTAAACAAAACAAATGTAACACAAAATTCATTTTTGAGTTTAAATAATATCACAATTTCATCGACTTTTTCATTGAATACATTGAAAACAAATTCATTTAAGAAAATGAGAAGATTTTTAACGACAACTAAATTGACCCGAAATAAGACATCAGTTCTGTCGCCGAAGAATCTGAACAACACATTAGAAGCGAAAGAAAGGGCCGACCAAATAGATGGCCGACGTATGCGGCCCTCAATATCTTCGCCTCAAATCGTAGATCAAAAACAATTTTTACAAAAGAGTCGCATAATTTCGACACCGATTTCGACACCGAATTCGACATCCAATCCCTCCACAAGTCGTATGTTTTGTCGACAATCCTCTAAATTATGGATCGAAAGTATACCAAAAGAAGTGGTCAATGAATTTAAGGCATCTTTTAGTCCCTATGAATATAAAAGACAGGAAGCAGTCTATGAGCTGATGGCAGGAGAAATGGATTTGTGTTACGACTTGGGGCTGATTGAGGCCACGTATCAAAACTCTTTACTCCATTTAGAGATAATCGATGAGTCGGAAGCGTTTCAGATATTCGGTGATTTGCATGCATTACATTCAGTCCACTCCTCACTCGTCAGACAATTAGAGTCAATGAGAGATAAGAACGGAGTCTTCGGATCTATCGGTAAAGTACTAATCGATTGGACGCCACGACTCGATGTATACGAAAAGTATTGCGCGAATCAAAGAACTGCCAAACAATTACTCGAAAAGAAGATTAAAAGCGATAAACGAATGAATGATTTCCTTCAACGCTGTCTTCAGTCTCCGTTCAGCCGAAGACTTGATTTGTGGGCATTCCTTGACGTTCCGCGCAATCGATTAGTAAAGTATCCGCTTTTGTTCCGTTCGATCAAAAAGTATTCGTCGGAAAACAGTTTCGACTTCAAAGCCATCGAATGTGCGATCGTTTTGATGGAGAAAATCATATCGAAAGTCGATTACCGAATGGGCGAAGAAGAGTGCAATCAATTGATGGATAAAATAGAATTCGACCGAAACTGTGACTCAAATGTATGTCTAATCGACGCGAAGGCCATTATCTGCAGCGGAACTCTTCGCAACTCTCGCGGAACAAAACTTTTATGCATTTTATTTGACACGTGTTTTGCTTTGACGCGTCCCAACGATTCCAATCTATTCGTACTCTACAGACAACCCATACTTATCGAAGAACTTGAGTTCGATTCCGGAAATCACATCAAATTCGGCGGAACTCTGAACCGAACACTCAATTCGTCGGCAAATTTGAGCAAACAATTCGTTTTTAGGGTTTACTCCACTTTACGTGACATCACTTTCACTCTTCAGGCAAAAGATGGAAACGAATTGAGGCTTTGGATCAACAAATTGACGCAAATATTAGTTAAACAAAGAATGAAGAAAATGACTAACAATCCAACCGTTCCTAAGATTATGTCTAAAGTGGTTACTTTGGATCAAAACAACCAAACGATAGACCAAACGATGGACACAAAGGAAGGATCGCCGCGAAAGAAGTTCAAGTCTTCTCACGAAAACATTTTAGTGGCAAATCTGGTGCCGATTATTGTTTGAATTGAAAAAAAACAGGAATACAATCAAATTATAAACAATTTTCACACGAAATGCCTTAAAATTATATACAGTTTTAATCATTTCAGACCTGAATTTATCAATGATTTAAATAACAGGAGAAATGAATTCTTAATTAAAACAAAAAACAAAGAGATTAGTATATAATGCCTTCCCTTTTGGAAGTACAGCAAAACATATGATTATTTATAATAATAAATATATTTTAGGTTTTTATACTCTATTTCAACGAAAAAAAGTGATTAAATTTTGATATAATATAAAATTTTTAATGAAAAACACTTTTGAGGCCAAACACTAATCGAACTGTCCATCAATTGGACTGTTTCTCGATTAAAGCGATCACCTCTTCTGGGGTTAGCTTTTGCATAGTCTCCAAGTCTTTGATCGGAGGGGAGTCCAGAACTTTTTGAGTGATATTATCCCTCAATTGTTTCCAATCGTGTAATTTATTCATATAGTAGTGAAGCTTATCCTCGTCTTCGAGCTGTGAGTAGACGCGACACAGACCTCTGTAGTCATACTCGAGACCACTGTATCCGTTGCCAAACAATTGTATTCCTATTTCAATGGATCTGAGGTACAGTCTCTCCGCCTCTTTATACAAATGCATGTCATAGTTGTAAAGCGACGCCAAATGACCCAAAGAAAGGGCCACTTCGTAGTCGTGTCGTCCCAGAAGACTCTCCTTAATGCTGATGGCCTTCAGATGCATAGACTCCGCGTCTTTATATTTCTTCATTGATTGGTAGAGTCGGCCGAGATTTCCATAATGTTTAGCCGTTTGGACATTCACTTCGCCGAATGCCTTTCGGGCCATATCTAAGGCCGAGAGATGCAGTTCCCGGGACTGTACGAGCATTCGTTGTTCTTCATCTTTGTCATGATGGTCAATAGCTATCTCTTCTAATATCAATGCCTTAACCCTTTTGGCCGACGCCAACAGCAAATGATTTTCGGGCACTAATTGCGTTACGATAGCCATAGCTCTGTTCGCGTGGAAACTGGCGCTTAAGAAGTTACCGGAACTGTATTCGTGGACATATGAGGCGTAACCCAACTCTTCGTGAGTCATAGCTATCAATAGGTTTGTGACGTTATTATCGTTGAGACCGAACACGTATTCCCGTATCTCGAGAGCCATTTCGTACAACTTTACCGAATGACTGATAAGATCGACATTCAGAAGATAGAAGCCGTAGTCGAGGAAGACATCCGCAAGTTTGAGGTGAATCACTCCAATGGCATACTTGTAGTCCTCTTCTTTGACATCAAACGTTTCTTTACACAAAATCATCGCCTGATTTATCAGTGTTTCCGCTCTTTTGAACTCTCGCTTAACGACAGCCGTTTTGGCCGCCTGTCGGTAGACGTCTATCACTGTTAGGACAGGGGTCTGAGGGGTCAGGAATTGGATCGACTGAAGCGCCCACTTATAGGACTCGTTATAATAGCTCTGAAAGAAGAAGAGTTGAGCGAACTCTGCGAACACTTGCGATAAATTGTATTGACTGTGTCTGAAGGATAGGTTATACTCTTCAATCATATCCTGGATCTCTTCCATCTGAGCCATCGCTTCCTCGAAGTAACAAAAAGAGTTCAAAACTGATAACAGTTTCCAATTGCACTCAAACACCAGTTTCAAGACATTTATATCGTTCTTCAGTTCATTCATATCGTAGAGACTGATGGCGTGTCTCAACACATCTTTACTAAATGAATACCAACCGCTCTCTTTGAGGAATGTCCCCAATTGGAGACCAATCTTCAATTTGTAGAGTTTATCCACTGGTTTCTGTTCACCACTTATTTCAGTCGAGTCTTTGTCTCTTTGTTTACACAAATCATTGTATTTGTCGACAATTTTTTGTCCGACAGTTATATTATAATCCATAAGACTTTGAAACATGTAATGGAGTCCAT
Organism: Tectocepheus velatus; assembly: GCA_034700625.1. Classification (NCBI taxonomy): domain Eukaryota; kingdom Metazoa; phylum Arthropoda; class Arachnida; order Sarcoptiformes; family Tectocepheidae; genus Tectocepheus; species Tectocepheus velatus. Next base: position 17,376 of record JAQIXV010000373.1, on the reverse strand, counting down.
TCCTGTTGTTAACCACTTCTGTGAGGAATCTGAAGACTATATCCAAATCCAAGAAATAGTTCTCCAAATTATAATAATTTGCGTTAACAGATGTGGCGTATAAGACATCAAATAAAACATTTGTCGGTAAATACTTAAGTTGATTGATATCGGAGACAACAGAATCAGATTTGGTGACAATCGCTATACAGGAAGAGTACAACGATTTTGTGGCCATATTTTCTCGGACTCTTTGTCTCCTATTTTTGTGAAGAGATGTCCAAAACAGATGAGTCTCTGAAACAATGATTTTTTGATTGTATGTAAAACTTAAGTATTAAATGTATTTGTATTCAAATGTGAACCAAAATAATTGGATTTAAGTTTTGTTTAATTTCTTAATCAGTTTTTCAATTCAACTGTAAACTAGTTTATGACTATCAGCTGTTGCGCACAAAATACAAATATGATCCAGGATTTCACTTATGGACAATCATATGATAGGACCTGGTCACTTTCCATTGGTCACCACTATCTTAATCCAATCAAAAGATTTAAATATCTTTTCATAAGACTTGTGATTAAGACTTTGATTTTGATTATTATTTGAATGATTTAAATGGTTTGTAACCAAAACCTGACTCTTCCTGTACTTGTCTTCTGTAAATTCTTGTCATATGACGTCAATATAGAGTACAGGTTTTGAATTGCCATCACTGCGGAAGGTATGGCCCATATATTTAAACGTTACGATATTTTGAGGGTTGTCTACCATTGAGATGAGCAAAGGTTTAAACTTTAAATGTTTTAATGCCTTTTAAATGGACTTTTCCTTTAAATACTTAACACTACCTAAGTTTAGTTGGGTTTAGCTTGATCATTAGCTAGGAATTCACATCCGCTTAATGTTTAGATTTTAATGTTTTGCATATGACTTAAACATCATATCATTCGCATAATACTATGATAATCAGATAATTTGAACAAGATCATGTCAATTTATCACTTACCCAACTCTTTAATTCGAATATCGATTGATTTTAAACAAATTTCATATTTATTTTGATAAATAAAAATTTTATTATATTATAATTTATAAAATAATTTATTTATAAGAGTTTAGTATTTTTTTCTATCATTTGATTGAAAACTTAGTTTTGTATCACAAAAGAAGTCACTAAACATTTATTTGAAATTAATTTTTAATAATATTTATTTGTAATGATATGTAATACAAATAATTTTTATTTAATAATTCAATACAAAAGTAATTTGAATAAAGCAATTAAAACAATTGTTTAATCTTGCAATAATTCCAATTGTGTGAGAGTAACAAAATAGCTCTTAATATACAAAACAATGATCTGACATATATTTGTTAAACAGGTGTTCATATTGTGTTCAAATTGTTTTCAATTAAACTTAAGTTTATTCAACTTTTTTATTAATCGATGAAAAAAAGAGAAAAAGTTTCGATAAATGACTTTTGACTAAATATTTTTGAATTTCAAAACTTGAAAACACGTTTCCGACAGTCCTGTCCCCAAACCAAAAGATAAATTTCAATTCAAATTAATTATGATTTTATTCATTTGATTTCGAAACCATTGATACTAACCATAGCTCTGATGGTATCGCTCTTCAGCTGTTCCTCAGATATCTGTTCGCCAGCGCTTCCATTCTTCTGGTGTTTCGCTTCGAGTTTCTTCGAGTAACAATTTCTGGTCTTCTGGTAGTAGTTCTGGTCAGTGCACCACAAACGGCGTCTCTCATTAACTGAGGCCCCTTTGGGCGCCGCCTCAATCATACACTCGTTTTCCATTTGTTTGCCCTCTTTTGAGAAGACAATGGCATCGCATTCATCCAACTTTCGGAGGATATCGGGATTTATGTCTTCGTTTACTGACATTCAAACAAATAATTATTTATTTTCAAAAGTAATCAAAAACTTAAGTGAAATGAGTTCTTGTATTTTCTTAAAACTATTAAATTCTTATAAAATTCCAATAAAACTTGATAGTTGTCTAGATGTCCATTTTCAAAATTCAACCAAGGACCTTAGGACATAAAACTTACCACAAAACGCATCCATAAATCTTTCAAAGTCTTGAATAAACTTTTGGTCAGCGGTTGGGTTGGCATTGGTTTGACTCAATTTACTAATTATTAAATAAAATGCAAAAACTATGACTGAATTCATTTTAATAAACTGTTTAAGTCGTCGACGACTCGAAAACTATTGAATTGAAGTCAGACTCAAATGAAAATTGCATTTTATTTACGAGAAAATAGTCATTAAAATGTGATTAAAGTCGAAAAATTATTAATAAATTAATGATTCGCTACTTCTGTTCAAATATGAATAAAAAGAGGACAACAAATAAACAACTCTTTTATTGTTTCACTAAAATTAGTTGTTCATGTGCCTTGCTCATCTACTTGTTAATCTTTGTTCCTATTTTTTTCACAGAATTATTGCTCATTTCACCAATTTTTGAATTCATTTGAATAATTGAAGCATGATAAGTTTACCAAACTAACAACTAACATTTATCTCATTGCAGTAATGATCTTGGTCTTGCCATAAAAGTAACTTAGATTTAGTCTAAAGTAGAGATTATTATCTTATTTTGAAATAAATCATTTTTAAGGAATAATTACTTCAATTGATTTCAATTTAATAGGTTTTTAAAAATTTTCAAATTCATTGAAATTAGAGCTCAATTTACAGAAACATTATATAACTAAAGATTAATGAATTTAGTTTTTTATGTCAAACAAAATTACTGAATTTCAATGAGCCTATGATTTTGAATGACCATGGTCATTAATTGGTCACACGTGTGACTAAAGTTCAGTTTAAAGTCAAGTGAAAAAAAACGATTAGTTTTTGAGTTTATGATTTGGAACCGGTATTGACCTCTACTTATCATATGATTGACTGTTTATTGAAAGTAGTGTTCAGTCGTCTATGGCTTGCATTCAATGCATTCAATGTTTAGTATTTTAAGGCAAAAGACAAAAACAATTTGTAATTAAAGTCTCCCTTAGTTTTGAACAAATCAAGTGATCTATTGATCTCTTAATCCAACGGATATTTGATTTGAATTTTAGTTGAAATCAATTATCACTAAAATGGCTAAAAGATTGCGAAACCAATCAAAAGACGAGTCAAAAGGTGACTACAATTTGCGGTCGAAATCAAAACGCATTAAAATGAATAACAAAAACAATGATTCAAACGATGGCCAGTTGTTTGAGACACAAAACTGTGAATATTTATCACCAATTAATGCCTCGACAGTCAGTCGGACAGTGGCGAAGACAGTGACAAAAATGCCGAACCGTTACTACTATTTGAGACAAAGAACGCCCGCCAGTGGCGGCACTTCCGGCCGATTGAGATCACGACAAACAAATTCAATGACAATCAATGACTTACCCGACGATTGTCTTCTTCTCATATTCGATAGATTGGACACAATTGCCGAGAAATGTCGGATACAAATCGGTAACAACTCAACCACCGATTGAATCAATTTTTGAATCTATTGTTATCTCTAATCCATTGCCTTATAGTTTGCAAACGTTTTCAACATTTGATTTCCCGATTACTGATCGCTCAGAAGGTGTTTACAGTGGACGCGACCTTTGGTCCCGACCCGACGCGTAAGTATTGTCTCACTATTAGATGAAATGTTAATCGAATGTCTTATTGAGCAGCAAATCAGTACTTAACCAAATGGATGTGTAATAGTGTATTAAATAAGTGTCCAAACCTTCAACGGTTCAAAATGCCCGGATTCTACACCAAAGAGGGACAAAATGGCACATATAGTGAGCACTCAGTCATAATTGTCTTTATTTTAACCTTTTTCTTGTCATTAGATCTGAAGTTCTACAACAATAAGGTCGGCGACAATGAGATGAAAACATTGGCCGCAAATTGTCAGGACTTAAGAGAATTGGATATCTGTGGCTGCGGTCGAGTCACTGAGTCGGGCATATCGACAGTCATCGCCAAGTGCTCTAAACTCGAGAAACTGAGCCTTAGTTTTTGCAGTTCCGTGACCAGCGCTTCCCTGAAACACTTGAAGCCTAACTTCAAAACCCTTTCCCTTAATTTGAATGACATAACACCCGTATGTTATCAAAAAACAATTTGATTTTAACTTAAAACTAAAAATTTGATTTGATTTTAGCCTTTGATCAGAATATTGCGAAATCTATACGAAGGCGAAGGAAAACATATAAAAGAACTGAATGTTTGCACTTATAGTGCACTCGAGACACAGGAGGACATCCTCCGAAAGATCACAACATTCAAAGAGCTGGAAATCCTTCGGTATTCTATTGTGTCTAAAGTCCAGTGCAAATACAATCTGTTAGGAGATCTCTCGAATCTGAAGCACTTGGCCTTTGACTGCAACTCTGCCAGTCTCGACGACAACACTCTTATTAATATACTTAAGGGTTGCGGACAAAAATTGAAGACTCTATTCATTAGATACGAGGAAAAGAAAGCTCACAACACATTAACGGACATATCTTTGCGACGAATAGCGAATTTGTGCCCAAACTTAGAGAAAATTCATTTGCACTCAAAGTCGAGTCCCTTAGAGACAGTAACAGAAGAGATGGTCAACTCATTGGCAATTCTTCCCAATTTGGAACACTTGGACTTAAAAGGATTGCCGAATATCAACGATTCGGTCATTAATGTGATCCGTCAGTGCTCTCGCCTTAAGACTCTTTTACTAACCGATTGTCAGAACGTATCGAACGCCACATTCAATGCTTTCGTTGATTTAGCGAAAGAGAAGTCAACCAAAAAATTTCGGTTTAGTTTTTCGGGAACTAATGTCAGAATCGGACGAAAGAAATTGCCCTCAAATATGATCGACTGCTCGGAGAGACTCTAATTGTAATCATTTCCTTAATATTATTATTGATTTGCGTTTTTTTGTTTTGTTTTGATTTGATTTTTGGTCCAATTGTTTGAAATAATTTATCGACACTTACTATAAGTCTATCATTTATTTTGAGTCAAATTTATTTTCTTCAAATAATTTTCAAATAATAGTTTACATTCCAATCAATTGATACGTTTTTCTATAATTTTGTTTAATTTAGTTTTGATTTAATGGCAATAATTCGTTTGATTTTGGCTCTGATTATATCAAATGAATATCACATTTAATACCTCAAAGTCATTGAATACTATTTGTTTTAATTGTCAGACAAATCATTACTCATTTTTTAGTTACAAATATATTTAAATCGATTTTCTCTTCATTTGCTTTATTTTTAAACTATTTGTTCACATTATTAATGATATTAACGATAATTATCTTCTTTTTTGCCTTTTCTTAACTATTTTTATGTTATTCTTCTATTGGTTTCATATTCAGAGTATTTCTCAAAATAATTATTTACTTCTTATAATTGAAACGATTTAATGCCAAAAGTCCTGTAATTTATTGAATAATAGAATTATTTTCAATAAATATTTTCATTTGATATTTGTTTTTATTTTTCATTTCAATTACTTTTTGATTGGTTTTGGCGATTATTCCCAAATTGATTCAAAAATAGTTTGAGTATATAGTTGGAGCCTAGTTTAGACTGACCTAGAGCAAATTGACCAAATATTCTTGTTCAACTCCTATTGTCTGACAGATGGCACACTTCAAAGCTGTGGCACACTTTAGACGAACAATGGTTTTGAGACACCGACCCAACATTCAAATAATTGGAATGTGCTTGGTAAATGTGTCAAATTAGGCATATTTACAATTTAAATATTGAAATATTAATTTATATTTGAGTAAAATTTCAAAAATATTGTAAACTTTTGAAAAATTAAAGAGATATAGAAATGGGTTGGGGTTTGTGTTGTCCAGAGTTGAGCACAAGTCTAGTCATATATAAGAAGTCAACAAAACTATTGATTGGTTTTCAATGAAAACAATGTTTACTTCAAAACATGTGATTTCATATGGATTTCAACGGAATTAAAATTAAAGCAATTAATTGTGTTTTTAGTTAATTGTAAATATATTTTATATAATTTATATATATTTAGTGAAAAATGAGCTCAAAATTGTTTTTTAATAAAAGACTTAAATTATGTTTGATATCAAAAATGATTGAAAGGAACCGAAAGTGTTTTGTCTTTGATTTGTCGCGAATTATGTCTTCAATGAATTCATCCAAACGATTGACTTTTGCCGAAACGACAGTCGGTTTACTCCCGAAATCAGTCCAACCATTTGCACGACTCATGCGTTTAGATAAGCCGACCGGCGCTCAGCTCCTAATGTGGCCCTCATTCTGGAGCATAGCGTTGGCCACTCCGGCCTCACATCTGCCGCCAATCACTACATTAGCCCTCTTTGGTTTGGGATCTGTTGTTATGAGAGGCGCCGGTTGTGTTGTCAACGATTTGTGGGACAAAGACTTCGATAAACGCGTTGAACGAACGAAGAGCCGACCCCTCGCTAGCAATGAATTAAATACAACCGACGCTGTAATGCTTTTGGGAGGACTTTCCGGTTGTGGTCTTCTTATACTCTTGCAATTTGACACCAATAGTATAGCACTCGGCGCCAGTTCTCTACTTTTGGTTACTATCTATCCTTTAGTCAAACGTTTCAGTGATTGGCCTCAACTCGTGTTAGGGATGACATTCAATTGGGGGGCACTCCTCGGATGGTCTGTAATGGCCAACGGTATGATCGACTGGACGGCTGTCCTACCGCTGTATGTGTCCGGCATTTGTTGGACTTTGATTTACGACACAATATATGCACATCAGGACAAAAGGGATGACCTCATCATTGGACTCAAATCTACTGCTATTAAGTTCGGGGAAAATACTGACAAATGGTTGTTCGCATTCTCTGCGATGATGTGCTCTAGTCTTCTCATTACTGGTATTAATACGTCTCAGTGTTGGCCTTACTATACGGCACTGACTGTAACTGCAATCAATTTATTTCAACAAATCTTTACACTAAATATAAACGATAGGGACGACTGTTGGCGTAAATTCAAGCAAAACACACAAATCGGTTGGATTTTGTTCTTTGGGTTTGTTTTTAGCACTTATTTAAAGGAAAGACAATCAGAAAAGTCTATCGAAACTAAAGACAAGTTTGAAGTCATTAATAGTAAACAAACGTTAAGTTTATAGAAAATTGTTGTTTAGTTTTGTTTTGATTTCTATTGAAATCTAATAAAAAGTATTTTTATTTTTAGGGAAAAAAATGAATTTAATTAGAAATTTGAGGAACGGATTGTCTGTAGTTCCAGTTGAGTGCTGAACAAAATCCAAATGAAATTATATTTTGTAAAAATTTTAATTCAATTCTGTTTTTCATAAATAGTTTTACAAAATTCAACACAAATTTTATATAATTTAAAAATATTTTCTGTGATTTCGCTGAAAAAAATTGAATAAATAATAATTATTTAGAAATCAATCCTTTCTCTGAGTTTTATATCAAAAAAGTTTTATAACAAAACCAAAGCCTTTCATAATTGGAGTCAAAAGTATTTTTTTCACTATTTTTGTTCGACTTTCGGTCTATTTTTTTGCCACAAAAACGACAACAAAATTATTTTTTTAACCATTTGTTTGATTACAATATTGTGTGCGATATATAAACAGTCTATAGAATAGTATATAGAAATGTGTTTTTGAGCTAAAATTCTGTTATAAAAACAACTAAAAAACTATAACTTATAATAAAATTGTGAAAAACAATAACTTTTAGTGAAATGATTGGCACAGAAATAACATTCGGTTTCAACACTCAAACAGTTGGAGTCGGCGTCGGTTCACAATATCCCAGAACAAAGTGTTCGTAAGAAATGGCAGACAATTCGCGGACAAACTCTTCGAAGACAATTGAGGCCAAAACTATTTTACGTATCCTTTCATTCTCTTCGGATTCGTTGGCATCGATGCCCAGTTCTGTTGATTCCATTGGTTTGAAATATCTGTAGAAAAAATCATTAGTTTTTGAATCAATTAAAATATGAGTCAATTAAAAACCTGTATCCCTGTCCTCCAGAAACTGATTCAAGAATAGGCATCGGATTGTGTTGAGCTAAAGAGGCTGATTGGCTCCGACGCATCGCTCGGGGCGTAGACCGGAAAAAGTCTTTGAAACCCTCTCTAAAACTTTTTCGACGAACTGAACGAAAATTATTTTAATTTGAATTTTGATTTGAAGTAACAAATGATGAATACCTTCTGTACCGGTCTGTGAACTGAGAGAACTAATGCTATTACTTCTAACGGCTCTGGAATTAGTGTTATATCCATTGCTATAGATTTCGGTCTCGAGTTTTGCAGAAATACTGAGTTTTCGGTTAATTATTGTGTTTTCTCTAACGAAGAGAAAATGTCGGGCCTTTCGAACCAAATCTTCAAAATTATTTATATCTGTCGACATTTGATCCAATTTTTTACTGATTTCGGATAAAATTGTCGAAAGATTTTTGACATTTTGGAAGAGAAGGCTTGGGTTCAGTAGAAAAGATCGGAGCAATGGCTGCGGATATGCGGCCAAACGGGATATCAAACCCGTCAGTTGAAGATTAGTGAAGACGTCGTTCTCACAGAACGCTTCCAATCTTGAGAACAATGTTTGCAAAAATGGACCGATTGGTGGCGAATAGATATCGTCTTCATCTTCTTCTTGGCTTCCGTTGGAACCATTTATTTGAGGCACAGAATGGTTTCCATTGTTATCATTAGTGTTATTATTGGCACAAATATTTGCATTTAATTTATTTACAACACTATTACTATGACTATTGCCGTCATATTTACAGCTCCAGGAACGGGTGGCACGAATGCAGTTCGATATAACAAAATTTGCATCTTTTAAATAATCCAAATAATTGATTAAAATGTATTGAATTTCTTTCATTGAGTTTTGTTCGGCGTTTTCGCAACTGTTTTGCGAAATTGATTCAACATTAGTGTCGACCAAAACATATCCGTCTGTTTTGGCGCTCCTTTCGATAACATTTACGTGTGATGAGTGACAACAGTTTGGGACTATTGTTAACAAATGTTGGGCGGAATCGCTCAGAATATTGCAGTCGTTTATTCTCGATATCTGATGGTCTGTTCCACCGATCAAATGGTTACCACTATTCAGATATTTTAGGATCAATTCCAAGAGAAGGTCTTCGCAGTTGAGTTCCAGCAGTGATCGGAACAAAACCAAAGTAATTAAACTGAGTTTTGAATTCGCCATAATTCGGGTGATGAGGGTCTGGAGAATCCTTTCCCCTTCGTATCGCTCCAGACATAAAAACTTCAGAAATACTATAATTGAAAACAATTTCGAAAAAAGTCATTAGTTTTATAGTAAACAATAAAAAATTTTTTTATTACTTTTCAATAGATTTGGTTCAGAAACGGTACGAATGGAGAGATCAAAGTAAGCGGTCGTCGCTATTATCTCTTCCAATGTATTCTGTGGTAAAAATTCAAAAAATTGAAATTATTTATTGATTTTCAGTATTTGACTATTAGTAGAAATTTTTGTTAAAATGAATTTCATTTGAATTTTTGAGAAAATCCATTCAAATATCATTAGATTTGTTATTCATTTCTTTTGATAAACTTTTTAATATTCAGAAGACATGCAATAAATCAGTAAAAGTCTTAAAAATATTTTTTGAAAAATGAGGGAAAGTCGTGCAAAACATGCAATTAAGGGAAAGGAGTGCATTATATTCAATACAAACCGAATATTTTGGCAATTTTTCCAATTCGGCGATCGGGACGCCTACCACTTCCTTTAATGGGAAACACATAAGCGTTTGGACAAAACAATTAAAGTATTGGAAATAACTTTCAATATTCTAAACTATTGTCTTATTTTTTGTGATCAAATCAAGTGATAAAATCATAGATACGATACCTGATGTAATGCGGGACCAATTACTGGCACAAGAAAACCGGTGAATACGTAATTGAGGAGTTCCTTTTGGACTGAGGGGTGACCTATTTGTGCGACAGCGTTGCAAAACTCCAATGAATTGCAAAATACTTCCAATTCTGGGTTTTCGTGAATGTCTTCGTTTGTGATCTGATGCCAATCATCCGAAGAGATGGCATTAGACAGTAGACGTCGAGGAAGGGATGAGAAGAGGCCACTCAGACCTGTGGCCAACACCGGACAAAAGTCAGTCTCTTCGGCAATGAATTTACCGATTGAGTCGTTGTTTCGGGACAAAGCCATACACAGAAGGATTGCGTCTCTCGCCTGTTGGCCGACTGGTCCGTCCCGATGGAGGTATGGTATTAGAAGTGAAAATATTATAAATTTTGTTTCCATATGACTAGCAATTAGGGGCTCCGATGAATAGAACAGCTCTAAGAGGTCTTTGTTTTGACTCAAACACACAAATAGTGTATTGAGAAGAACGACAAGTCTTTTCTCGATCTCCGAGTGACACACTTTGTCCACAAATCGGGACAAAAGGCTCAAAAGTGGTCGGATTAGTGGTCTTTGAAATAAAGCTGAGTTGTGACAGATTTGACTGACGAGGAGTTCGTAGAGCTTTAACTGTTCCAAAGCCATTATATCATACCATTGACCACACATTTCAGACCAACTCAACAGCTTATCCAGAACTGATTCAATCAGAAGATAATCTAAAAGAGGACTCATTAGAAGTGGCGAAGAGTTTGACTCATTTTGTGCGCTCTTCGTATTAAACGTAAAATCATTTTCTTGGACCAAAAGAGTCACCATTTGGTCGATATGGTTGACAACTGAAGAGATATCGTCTACTGTTATGTCAGACAATATTTTTCTGGACATAATCTCAAAAGCCTGAGACCAGTGAGTCTTGAAAGAGTCCAAAGCGGCTGAACTGTCGATCTGTTCCCGAACTGATTCCGTGTGACTATTGGTTTGATTGGCATTTGATCCAAACATTTTTGATAACCTATTAAACAGTGGCTTCTTTTCTGCCATTTTGTAAACACTTTTGAGACAATACTTTCTTTACAATAATTTTTGGAGAAAATCTGTTAATCAATGAAATAATAATTTAATTACAATTAAAGCTAAAAACGAAAGTTTTGTTTCAATACTCAAAACAATTTAATTATTGAGTGAATAGTCGGCAAACAATTTGATATTTACCTGAAATACAATTTATTAATCGTTTATCTGATTATTCATTCATTTCTATAGTAATACAGATATTATTGTTTGAATATATTTGAGTTAATTTAGAAAATAATTAATACTTTTATTTTGCGATAAATAGTGAAAAAATGGGACGACTTTTGAAATTATGCTTAAAATCCATTACAAAAAGTACAGGAATTTCTCGTTTCCTCGTAAACCAAATGTCAACAAATAATTTGATTTAATCGCAAATTATTTCAAATTTCAACTCAAATATCAAACTTTATTTAATTCAATTCACGTTTATTTAATCGATTTAATCAGGAGTGTTGAACCCATTAAACATCTAGGCAATCAATTATTGATAAGAAAATTGAGCTAGCTTGTATCTATGAGGAGGTAACAAATCAAAACACAACATCATTGCAATGAAGTTACGCACGTATTTTGAGCCCCCAATCGAGAGTGGAAAATATCAAGGATGTCTCATATTTTGATGCTCATTAAATTCATAAAATTCTTGCTATTTATTTACTAGTTGAAAAAAATATTTCACAATCAATTAAGGAAATAATAAACGACTAACAAAATAATATGTGTATTATATAATTACAACAATTATTTGTTTAAATTCGCAATAAATCAGAATAATTAATGAGTTTACCTTGATTAATTTGTAACCACTTGACACGAATAAACTGGAACACTATCTCAATGTTATGGGAGCATTATACCATGATTAAATCGATACATCAAATCTTCTAATGCCTTGTTTATCGAATATTTGAATAAAACGACTATAAAATCATATAAAGAAAGTAATAATAGTTTTATTGTATTTCCATTTGAAGCAAATTATATGTAATTCTAATTATAGCGACTGTTTCTATAGTAAACGAATCTAAAGCACAGAATATTCGGAAAATCCAATCAAATGAACAAAAATAAGAATTGAAGTGAAGCCTCAAAACAGACCTAATCTCTGTTTTATCTCAAATAAAGCGCTTTTTAATTAAAAAAGTGATTCTCTTGTCATTAAAATAATGCCGAAAACAAGGAATAAAATCCGAGAAGTGGTTATTGTTTTGATTATTTTTAGACTCTTTTCATCTGCACAACCATTGACTCGTCTCAACATATTTTTGGACACTTTCCACATCAACGGTCTTATAAAGTGATAATCAAGAGAACAAGTTGATTAAGCAAGGCACTTACACCTAATTCATTTATCAATAAGTGAACAGCCTTTAGCCTTTTGTTAACTTATTCAACATCCGTTTTTCAATTGAATAACATTGAAATGACCCTGTACATCTACACTTTTACATGGCTTTATACTTTTGCATCACTTCATTCAATTTGAATTCAATTCAATTTAAGGCAGAAATGGTCTCAAATGAGCGACAATTTGCAATACATAAGAGTTTTATTAATTCTGTTAATGCATTCAACGCTAAGAAATGCATGTATTTAATGACCGAAAGGGCACTTATTTTATGGTGAGCTGACATTTTCTGGGAATTCAAATTGATTGGACCAACACTTTAAGGTTTTATTGTCGAAAATAATTTAATAAAATCATAGAAATATTTATATATCAGATTCCTTTTGGAATTAAATTTGTGGGAATATTCTCATAAAAATCATTTTCCGTCCAATCATTCAATGATTTGTTCATTTATTCTGTTTTTCCTTTTCATTAGTTTTGAATCAATCGATCGATTCGTTTGAAATGGCTTTTAACTGTATTGCTTGGTGTTGTTAAAACAATTTATTCCATGATTAATCATTTGAGTCAAAACAAATTGAAAAACAAATTGATTTTACCCTGACATCGGACGTGTGTTCCATACCAGATTAAAAGTGACATGTTCAAATATTAAATTAAATTTACATTGTTTTCATATTTACATCGACTGCGAGTTTTAATTAAGTTATATAAATAGCAATCGATTATTACATCCATTTATGTTCCGTTAGTTTTCAGGTATATTCTGATCGATGTTTGAATATTTTTGTCGACAAAACATACCATATATCACACAAAGAGAGCTAATGATTGTTAAACACAATTATTTTTTTATTTATGTTTCTTTTTGATGATAATTATTATTTGAGATAATTTTGTTTTGAGTCATAAATATTATACACTTATAGTCTGACTCTGAAAATGTCATAAGTTGTAACTCATAACCAGTAGTTCAAAAATTTTTAATAGTCTTTTGCAGATAAAAAATAAAATAGTGATAAATATATGAAAAAATACACAAAAATTTTGATTTAATTAGGATTATCAAGGTATAGCCATCTATTTGATGGACATTTCATTAAAGTCTTCGATTCTTTGAGTTAATTAAATGGTTCTTAAAATTTCTTATGAGATTACAGTCGAGTGAATATCGAGGATAATGAATGTGTTCAGTGTTTTAGTCGCACAGATGTCTCATAAGTAGTCTATGTTTTAGAGAAATAAAAAAAATTATAATTTTTTTTGTTGAAAAACTTTAAGTAATTGAGTCTTCACTCGGATTTGAAAAATGAAGTATTACTTGAGTTTAGAAATCCATTAAGAATTACATTTTTGTAATAAAAGATATAATTCTTCAAAAACTTATCGATTTAGAGCCAATTCTGAGTGAATCTGAGCAGAGATAGCAATGGAATAGATATAATAAGAGAGAACTCATTTGGAAATAAATAATTATAATAATTAGTTGTGTTTTAAAAGAAAAGCTTATTTTGTGAGTATTTCAACGATTCATCCCTTGTTTGATGTCTTAAATAAAGCTCTTCATTAAAAGAGATGTCTTCTCACAAATCGATTGGAAACGCTTTTGGATTCTTATGTGAAGAATGACTCCAAAGAACATTAATTTTATATTTCATTCATTTAATTAAATTTCACAAAATATGAGGAATAATTTCAATTAATTATATCAAACAAATTAATAAATTTAATTATCTGATCATTAGGATATAAAAGAAACCCTCAGATGAAAGTTACTTGTTCAATTCCATCTTGGTCATCTTTTGAATTTGATTATATTTTCATTCTAGTGAAATTTTGAGAGAGAGAGAGAGAGAGAGAGAGAGAGAGAGAGAGAGAGAGAGAGAGAGAGAGAGAGAGATTCTAATTTTCAAATAACCCCAAAATATAACCGAAGGAAATGAAAATTAATAGGTTTTCAGTGTTTTAGAGATAATTATCTGAAGAATAGATAAAAATAGAAGTCTTTTATAAAATGAAAATGAAATTCAAGTCAACAAAACATTTGATTCAATTTACTATTTTCAACGGAATTTCGGTGAAACCATTGGAAACGAATTTCATAATCAAATCAATTCAATCATGAATTGCTATGAATTGACATAAATTCATAAATAGGTTTAATCATTACATACATAGCACAGGTTTTGATCACTTAATGTCTGTTAATAAAAGAGCGAAACATAAAATTCATTATTCATTAAATGACAGTCAATATTAAGTAATAAAAACAGTAATTCCGGTGAATATAACGGCGAAAACAACAGTAATATTAGACTTCAAAAAGTAATCATTGATTACTAATCAAACGAAAATAAAATCAGTGTTTTTCAAACCCGATTCACAATTTATTCTGAGCTACTCTTTTGCTGTTGAACAGAATTTGGCTAAACGTCACCTTCATTTTTGATGAAAAATTGCACAGAATAACATTTTGCAAGACTACATGAAAAAATAAATAAAACTCATTTTATAATCAAATTTATTCAACTCTGACATTATATTTAACGAAACCATTAATAATTAATAATTGATTGAATGACTCCCCTTTTTATGGCTAAGAAGGGGAGAATTCAATTAAAAGAGGAGCCAATCACTGGTATAACAAAATAATTTGGTTTTGTCTCCACTTATTGTCTTATAAATTAATTAATAGAGTCGGACAACACAACAACACATCCAATTAGACTTAATTGTATTCTTAAGGAATCTTTTATTTGTCAGTTGAAGACAAAAAAAAACTTTTCTATACTTTTGTTAAACAAATTTCTTGAGTCTCTTATTCATTGACTGAGAGTTGAGTAAAAAAAAATTAATTAAAACTTTTAGGAAACTCTTTAATTACATTCAAAAGAGTACTTTTAATGTAAAGTTTGAATTATTTCTATTGAATTTATTTGATCTATGAGTTTGGTATACGTTTGTATGAAGAGAAAGAGATCCAATTGTTTGAATGTCAAGGGTTTGGACACATAGTTAATCAAATGAAAAGATTAAATTAAACCAATTTCCATCAATGTTATCTTGATCTTTATAATTAACTCATTGGTTGAACAGACTTCGGCCACTGAATACAAAAGCAAATGAGGCATAAATTGGAGGCAAATCTTAAGGACTGACATCAAATCCATTAACAGAATTGAATATTTTATTTTTGATGTCAAATACATATATACAAACCAAATATTCAGTTATTTATTATAACAAATATTAATGTTTTTGCTTAATATTGAATATATTGGACCAGAATTCTGGGTAAATACGAGACTTAAATTATTTATACAGTTGTTATGGACGTGAAGTAGAAATCCTTTTCATTAATAATTTTTTCTTAAAAACTGACCCAAAAATAAACATCTTATGAAATATGAGATAATATTTCAATTTTTCTTTTGAAAGACGAGATAATAACTGAAGAATAATGACTTGAAGTCCAAGAATTTCATTACTTATGAAAAGAATATTTTATTGTTTAAGTTGAAGACGGCTTTGTTTTTTCGGTTAACGGTTCCGATAAATCATTAATTTTGGTGACATATCAACAAATATGTTAATCATATATTAGAAAAGCATTTGACGACAGATTAACTAAACTATTGAGTAATCAATGATTGACTGCACTCTTGTTTTAGACTCTTTTAGAAGAATTTATTCAGCAAACAATCAAACGAATGAATGCGAGAAAAGCTTTTGTCTGTTATATAAAGTGCCAAAAGAGAGAAGACATCGAGAGATGGGGAGGAATACAGAAGAACTAAAGAAGAATTGTGTGGAACAGAATCCTGAAGAAGGAGCAGATGCTTGAAAGCCATTACTCATGCATTCACTACATCCAGAAAATTACATTTTC
This sequence comes from Tectocepheus velatus, assembly GCA_034700625.1. Lineage (NCBI taxonomy): Eukaryota > Metazoa > Arthropoda > Arachnida > Sarcoptiformes > Tectocepheidae > Tectocepheus > Tectocepheus velatus. The sequence continues at coordinate 1,112 of JAQIXV010000373.1, read as the reverse complement.
TGACAGAAATAGCTCAGAGTTTGCTTAAGGCATGCATTCAATTGCGATAAACATATTTTTGCCAATACTTTGCGAACAACTTATTCACTGCATTAATAAAATTTGTTTCAAACAATAAATCGATATTTGCATCAATTCTTTTGCTCAATATTTCTACAAATCTTTGCATTTGATTTGCATTCAGATAACAGTTTTGTCAAAAACCAAACAAATATTTAGTCTTTTGAATAGAATTGTTGTGCCTTAAAGTAAATCAGATTAAACTGAGCATCATCATTATCTAGGTAATGCCTCAACTTGAATGTGTCAAAATAAACATGATAAAGATTACAGCATTTAGCATGATTAATTTAATTTGAATTAAAGATTTTGATTTGATAACCAAGATAACAGAGATAACCAAGATGTTTCTCTTAAAATATCAGTTCAATGATTGTGAATGTTTTGGTTGTTTTGCCTTATTTTGTATCTGACTTAAGGTTTGTTTGTCTGTCAATAAAGTAATTGATTCTCATTTAAAGTTTAATTAATTGAGACTTTCATTAATTAATATAAAATTAGAGTTTGTATTGAAAACAGATCTGACTTTTCTTATGACAAGTTATGAGCGCTTTGTTTGACTCACAGTAGAGACAAATGAGAGCCAAATGTATCGTCTGTTCAGACATTGAATCGAAACAAATGTTTTTCAGGAAAACCTCAGAAATTATCAAAAAATAGAAACACTTTTATCCGAAAAACATAAGCTTTTAAGAAATAATTAATTGTGATTATTTGAGCAATTGAGCGAGATCGTTATATTATGTTTGAAAGTTTTAATCGGAAAATAATTTCAAAAGAATCTGATTCTGTTGTAAACAAGAGTCTAAACTTTGATTAGAGACCAATTGATGACTTTGATATCTGATGGCTGTGTGGGACTGGATTATTGTAGGCGTTGTTATCATAATTTGTGTGATGGGCTGTTCATTACTCTCGTATTTTATCGGTATTTTGTTGTAAACTTAAGTCTCAAAACTCATCCAAATCTAATTGGAGTCAATCAGAACTTCCAATCAATTCTACAAAAGTAGGGAAAGACAGCGATTCGCTACAAAAGACATGACTACCAA
>JAQIXV010000372.1:0-42380 GCA_034700625.1 Tectocepheus velatus | reverse complement strand
AATTAAAAATAATAAAAACAATAAATTGAAAAATATCTTATCATTTATTGACTGCTCATTAATTAAACGATATTATGCCTGGATTTAAAATGTTCTTAATTATATCGACGAAAAATTTGGTTATCGCCCAGCATCTTTCATCATTTCAACAGCTTTGGGAATCTTCATCAATGCATCATATAACTCCTGATGACATTTACATTCCTCCTTTTTCTTGGAGTCGTTTATTTTGGCGCATTTTATTATTACTGCCAAGAGCTCTTTTCGTTGATCTTCAGTAATAGCGCATATAATGCTGAATACCAACGCTTGGTTGTTTATAACTATTAAACAAATACATTGAAAATATTAATTTACGCATTCATTGTATATATTGAAAATATTGGATCAAGCTATTAAGAAAAATACCTTTGCAATAAGTTTGTTCTTCTTCCTGTTTATCGCATTTGAAGACTTTATTCAAGCTATCCCCCAATGGTTCTAAAACCAATGTAACGGATTTTTCGCAGGCTTTTTCAACGACAGTTCCAACTTTATCATTGACTTTATTGGCCACATCTTTGACTTTATCCAAAACACCATTTACTGAATCATTGACCACAAAAATGACCAAAACTACCAAAATTGATGACAAACCGCTGAAACGCATTGTTTTCCGATTTAATAGACTTTATATTATAACAAACAAAACTCAGCCAAAGACTTGAAAATGAAATCCAGTTATTTTCGAACCATTATTTATACCAAAAAAAGATGAACCGGTGATCACATTTTGCCTCACCAAGTTCGTGTCTATTGTCATGCATTCGATTTGGTTTTCAAACTTATCAAATAATTGACACAGTTGCATTCATAGAGTAATTGAAGATTAGCGTGTTCAAAAAAGATGATCAGAATACAGTTTCCGAGGTTTATTATCACCCAAAAGGGACTGACATTTTCCGGTGATAATAACCCTTGATGATAATATGCGAATACTTTAACATATAGTTTGTATTAGAAGGGACTTTGATTTACCCCTGATAATAAGCCTAAAATGATAATAGGCGGTAGGATAATAGGCCTCGGAAACTGTAGTAGGAACCCGAGATATTTTTTTTTAAAAATTAATAAAAAAGACCTTAAACAAAATATAATAAAAAGTTGCTTGTTTGAGAGATATTTAATTAAATTTATTGTAAAATTGAAATATTTATAATTATTTGAATGAACTTTTTATTACAATACTTTGATATAAGACAAATAAATTGAAAAATATCTTATCATTTATTGACTGCTCATTAATGAAACATAAATTGATAGAAATTCAAACGTTTTAAATAATCTTTTGACTTAAAATGAGAGTCCATGCTCTTTGATCATTTCCACCGCTTTGGGGATTTCTTTCAACTTATGAATTAATTTTTCATGACAAGCATGCTCCTCCTGTTTCTTTTCCTTCACATCAAGACATCCGAGCAATATTGTCAACACCTCTTTTTTCTGTTCAATAGACAAATGGCAGAATATTTTAAAGATCAGCGCTTTGTTGTCGATAACTATTGAACAAAATTTAATATTCAAATTATTCAATCAAACTAGTAAGAATTAAACTTTTGCAATGGGCGTGGTGTGACTTTTCTTCTTCTTTATCGCAATGACAGACTGAATTCAAGTGTGGAGTGATTTTGTCGAATGCCTCTCCAACGGGTTCGCAAACAACATTTTCAACCACATCTCTGATATTGTTTTTGATTTCATTCAAAGCCTTGGCCCAAAACAGTTTACTGGATCATTGACCAGAAAAACGACCAAAACTACCAAAAGTGGTGACAAACTGATGGAACGCATTCTTTTTCGATTTAAAAAACTTGATATTATGACAAACAAAACTCAGCCAAGGGATTCAAAATAAAATCCAGTTATTTCGCACCATTTTTATACCAAAAAAAGACGAACCGGTGATTAAATTTTGCCTCACCAAGTTCGTGTCTATTATCATGCAAACCATTTGATTTTGAAACTCATCAAATAATTGACACAGTTGCATTCTTAGAGTAATTGAAGATTAGCGTGCTGAAAGAAGATAGTCAGAATCCTAGGATTTTGGGTCACTGGCACCCGGGATAATTGAATAAAAATTATTAGACTTTAAACAAAATATAACACAAATTTACTTGATTGAGAGATAGTTCACCAAAAAAATTATTTAATTAAATCATTTGTAAAATTGAAATATTTGTAATTATTTGAATGAATTTTTATTGGAATACTTTGATATAAGACAAATAGATTGAAAAATATCTTATCATTTATTGACTGCTCATTAATTAAAGATAATTTGATTGGATTTCGAATGTTTCAAATCATTTTTGCTTAATTTGAGGTTATCCAGCCATATCTGCCATTGCTTTCATTGCATCAGGGTATGATTTCAATTTATGATACAACGCTTCATGACATTCATGTTTCTCCACTTTCTTATCCTTTTTCTCAAAGCATTCGATCAGTATTTTTAGGATCTCTTTCTTCTCTTCAGTGACGAGTCCGCAGAGGAGCTCTTTCATTAAAGCACCATTGTCCATATCTAGTCAATATTATATATATTTAACATATTCAATCTAGTAAAAAATGATGTCATACATGTGCAATATTCTTTAGCAGCAGCATGTTCTTCTTTATCGCACGGGACAACACCGAAACCTTTGCCAACCTTATCAAAAGCAAGTGCGCCAACGGCTGAACAAACCTTATTAACGGTATCTCCAAGATGTTCAACAGCCTTTTTCAAATGACCGATTACACCATTTACTGGATCATTGACCATAAAAACGACCAAAACTACCAAAAGTGGTGACAAACCGCTGAAACGCATTTTTTCCGATTTAAAAGACTTTATATTATAATAAACTGAAAACTATGCCAAAAGTTTGAAATCTAATTCTTTTCCAATCATTATTTATACCTAAATTAGTTACTACCCTGTTCAAATTTTGTGCATAATTAAGATGGTCATCCAATTAATTAAATTTTGCAAAAATTTATCAACTAATTTGCACAGTTGCTTTTATCGAGTAATTAGATGTTATTGTTATGAAATTGTGTACAAAATTTGTACTTAATAAGTACAATGTATACTTACTGTAAACAAGAAAATTTTAATCATTTGCAGATTTGTTTGATCAAATTAAATAGTTGCTTGAAAATTGAATAATAGATTCACTAATTATTCAATTCATGCAAATAGACATAAATCTAATGAATATTGAAATTGATTCTTAGCATTCAATTTAGTTTATCGATAAGTTAGCTCTTTTTGAAAATTGAATGATTTAGAGATTAACATGGTCACTGGAATTTCGAAATGAGATGAGCAATGCATTCCTTAGATTAAAATTTATAAGACATTGAAATACAAAAATTGTTTTCATCGATTGATTATCGGATGAAATTTTTAAATAGAATTGAGAAAGAGATGGCTTTCCTTTTGGCATCTGATTAACTATTTGTTTGACATTTTAACCACACATTTGTCACAATTTAGTCTTTAATTGAAATTTTCTTTTTCTTTCTTTTAGTTATTAATTATTTTCTCCAAAAATAAATAAAAATGATTTCAAAAAATTTGAGAAAATATTTACTTAACAAAGGAATGTTGATCAAGGTGATTAATAGCATTCATTTAGTAAAATTTAAGAGATATTTAAATAAATTTTACTGAAACTATTGCAGCACATTTCCCACCGAAGTATGAGTGTGCAAGGTAAAAGTGTGACCTACGATAATGTCAGCAAAATATCATTCATTTACCCCCGATATGAGTCGCCATTCATTGTCTCAATTAATCCAAATTACTCGCAATGGATGGACCGGTACTGCACCCAATGGGCAGTCGATAACTGCGGACCTATGGCTCAATGCATTCAATTGAGGAATAAAATCGAGAGAAGCGATTGCGGACTCTTCGCAGCCGTCACATACCCGACCGCTAATTGGCACAGATGTCAGACACTCATGAAGTGGTCCATCATTTTCTTCATTTGTGACGACTATCATGACTTGACATCTCAATCAAATGGAGGGCAGCTGTCAGTCAAGCCTTTCTGGCACCAGATCTATGAGGTTTTGGACGGTCTGGTGGAGGGGCAGTACCACAACAGCAGTGAATGGCCTCTCTTTGTCAGAGCTGTTCAACAAATACTTAGAGAAATATATTTTGATTTCAGTGAAAACCAAATCAAGAGATCAGTTAAAATGATTAGGGATTATATCAAAGGGAACGTCAAAGAGAATCAATGGACAGATAGGAGACAACCACTGCCTGATTGGGACACCTATTGGAGTGCCAGGTATTGGATAGTCATTTAATGTTATACTTATTGAAAATTTATTATAAAGAATGGGATCAGTCGGCGGACAAATGGCTCTCCAACTCATTGAATACGCAAAACGTATTGAACTGACAGACAGTCAGTGGAATCACAACTTAATTGAAGACTTGAATCAATTGGTGTCCCAACAAATCCTTTTGGTTAACGATTACTACACTTTCCGTAAAGAACTCAATGAAAATGATAACAAATTTGAAGAAATGAAACATTCGTTTCCTATTTTGGTTCAAAGACACGGATTAAGTCTTCAGCAGTCGGTCAACAAAATTAATGAAATGATTAAAACAAAAGATAATCAAATTGTGGATCAAATCAAACGAATTGAAAGTTGCGAACAATTGAAGACATCGGATGTCTTGGAGTACGTCAATGGTGTCCAACAGTTTTTAGGGGGTTATTGGAGGCACGCCGTCACTGCCCGTCGATATCATGGCCTCAATTTCACGGGTGTAGTGCCTCCCGAGGGGTACTTCCTTTATGATGACAATCAGACTATCATTAAACCCATTGACAATAAAATGGTAGATTTCGGATGGAACAAGGTAGTTCCTCAAAATGTACAGCCGATTACTTATTAGACCAGTAGAGTTAGACCTTGATCATTGCTTGATCATATCAACCTTTTTTTTAATTCAGTCAATTATATCAATTGTTTGATAAATTGAAGAACAATATAATTTTTGATCAGTTTTGAGTCATTTTGAGAGAAATTGAAAATATTTTGGATTAATATAAAAGAATTTTATCTCAAATTAGGATTTGTTTAGAACTCACAAATTGTTTGAAAGTTTTGATTGTTTTGTATAGAAATCAGTCCAAAAGATGGACTCACTTTCATAATATTATATATGATTTGTTGTGTTTATAATGTGTATAACAAGGAAATCTCAATTGAGTCGTGATCGTATAGTGGTTAGTACCTTGCGTTGTGGCCGCAATAACCCAGGTTCGAATCCTGGTCACGACAAAGATTTTTTACACTTTTGAAGTTTTATCCAATTTTTTTTAATTACTTTTATTTGTCTTTTCAACAATTTATTACTTATTTTTATGTCTAGGTATCTATTTTTGATGCATTCTATTAATTTTCATTATCTTTTGTACAAAAATATTGTTTATATCAAAAGATTAGATTTTTATTGAATTACTGTAAAAAAAAAGTTTGAATAATAAATATAAGAAAATAAATGTATTGTATTTAATTGAAAAACTTATTAATCAGTTCTTTGAAAAGTTTTTGTAAAAATCAATGAAATCTAGTAATAGTAATATATATATAGACTTTTATGATGGTATGTCAACCATTGTCCGCGTGGCCTAATGGATAAGGCATCTGATTCCGGATCAGGAGATTGCAGGTTCGAGTCCTGTCGCGGACGCAATTCTTTGTTTTTAATTTTGCTCTTGACACTTTTTTTATGATTTTTTTTTCATTAACAAATGTGACTCAACGCTTATGATCTAGTTCAATTTGTTCCAATGGGATTCAATTAACTAAAAAATACTAAAAATAAGTGTTATTTGACTTTAAAGTCCATAGAATTATATTCTTCTCCTGAATAGGAATTGTTGTCTTCAATGAAAGGTTATTCTGTTGAACAATTGCAAGATTATTGTGTTTGTCAGTCAAGAGATAGCAGAGCGGGACTCAAATGATGTCGACTTCAGATAAAACTCTTTTGGCTATTATTGTGAACGTAATGTGAATACGAAAGTTGTGTTTATGTTTCAAGGATTTAAACATTCCGTTAATAGTGACGTAAACTGCATATGAAGTGCATATGATATCTGTGTTTAGTGTCGTCGTCGTCGCCCTTACGATCCCTACGAAACTCGGCTTCATATGAAAAAATGCTAACATTTTACGGTTACATACAGTCAGCCCTCTCTCCGAGTCTAACATAGAGTCAAACCCATAGCCATAGCCATAGCCATAGACAAACATTACTGAAGGCATCAAATCTATTAGCAGTGAAACAGAGAGAAAGCGTATGAAAACATGTGTTTGTTTATAGACTTTTAGTCCTCAACTCAAACACTTCTCTTCAATGCTTATGAAAAAAGAGATTTTATTTTAATTTTTTTGCAAATATTTATTCCGATTATTGTTTTGTTTAAACTTTTATTTAATCCGATTATTGTTTGTATTTAAATATATTCTGATTTAAATTGTTTTCAGTGAAGTTTGTTCAATTGAGTAAGATCAGTTTGTTTTTGTTTCATTTTTATTACTGTTTTCACACAAGTCATACATTTCTGGTGGTCTTCCCTTTGAATCCTTTTCAATGTGAGTATCATTTGTTGTCACTTCAAATAATTGATTTAATCAATTTCATTATCGAAGTACTTCAAAAGTCATGAGTTTTTTCGGAAAATTTATAAAATCTTGCTTGATCACTCAGTGTAAAACTTCTGATCAATTTCATCAACTTTAATATTTTTTATTTCCAACAAAATTCTCTCTCTCTCTCTCTCTCTCTCTCTCTCTCTCTCTCCCTGAAAATTATTTGAATGAATAAAAACAAGATAGAAATAAAAGTTATATTTAGCTCAACAGACGAGGTATTAATTTTAATGAAAATATTGCGAAAGTTTTTAAAAACAAATCTTAAAAATCAATTCATTAAAAAAAGAGAACATTTTCTGAATATTTGATTTTTGTTTTGAGAAAAATTATTTTGTAGAATATTCTTGTGATTCAATTTAGGCCTGGGACATTTATAGAAACAATCTAACTAATTACGGTTATGAGAATATATTTTGTTGATTATGTGAAATGATTAGATGCGACAAACATTATAGTCATTGATATTTCATTTGTCTTTCACCCTTAATGATCAAGGTCTTACCCTGGAATGATAAGAATTGGTATAACCAACCGTTAGTACTAACGCTTTAGCTATTGATTGACAGATTGCTAGATGCGCTAACATCAAGTTCAACCATTACTCAATTACTCAAACTTTGCGTAATTATTATCTTTCCTCTCAATTAAAGTGATTCTGAAAAATGTTTGAAATTAAATGAATAGTCTTTTAATTGTGGAAAACGACCGTTAATTTGATCTGAAAATTGTTGATACTATTGGAAGAGATTGACTCCCATTGGGTTCAGAGTTTTATTTGATTGTATGGGAAATCCCCAACTGATTGAAGCACATGAATAGAGCGATCAGTTTTTCAATTTATTCGTTAAATTTATCCCTCTCTCTAATGAAGGAATTGTATACTAAGAATGACCTTGGATTCTAGATATAGCCTTGACAAGTGTTCTTATTTATGAAATAATATAAAAATCTCAGTATTGGTGTCTAACCTGTTAATCATTTACTAAACATATCAATTAGCTAGGACAATTAATTTTAAAGTAGTTTAACTACTGTAACGTTTGTCATTTAAAATGTTAAAACAATTTAATTAGTAATTTAAACCAGGCTCATTTTTTAGCGATTAGCTCTTAAATGTTTTTACAATTAGTAGTTATATCTATAGAAGACTTTGAACCCAATGAACACAAATACGATAATCAATTGAAAAAACATAACGCGATCTTAAAATTTGGCGAAACATAAAACTATTGGACAATCGGTGGGTCTCGTGAGTGATATCACCGATAAGAAGTAGTTTTAAGCTAAACAATGTTATCCATGTAATTCTGTTGACGATTCCAGTCTAATGTTAATGTCATCTCACATTTGAGGTCCGTTATTGAGAAAACCCCCGATTTTGCAATCAATTCATATCTAGTTATCGAATATTCAGTTATCAAGAGCTCTATAAACCTTTTCTTACGCACTAAAGACATATGACTTCAGATTTTTTGTGTGCTTTTTATGAATATATTTTCTGAGCATTTATTTGATATTTTTCATGTAATTTACGCCAATCATTAGCGACGAGAAAATCACTTGAAAACCAGTTTTTAATACATTAACTCAGAATTGACTCTCGATTTGTTTGTTTTATATTTTCTTCACTATTTCAATCTCATATCAAATCCTTTCATTCAAACGATGGTTAAAATAATTAAAACAATGAATGTACCATGGTCCATATTTAAAATACCTTATAGCATCTACAAGTTTTAAAAATAAGCCCAAGAATCGAATGCAGTTAAAGTAACTGTGGGTTCATTTGCCTACTCAACAAAAATGTATCAATTTTTGAGTTTTTGTTTTTAAAAATTCACTTAAAATGGTTGAAATGGTATTCCAATCCCTAATTTATTTCCTGGTTGAACCAAAATTATTCTTGGCTAAAATGATAAAATGTCATTTTTTCAACTTGATTTCTTCTATGGAAAATGTCAAGAACAAAACTTTAAAACATTCTTAATTGAATCTATATTATTTATCTATTGCATCTAAACTTGTTCCTTTCCATTTGACTAGAATGTGCTTAAAATAAGTATATCTTATGAAACCTCAAAAACAAATCATATGATTCATAAATATCTTAACGTTTGCACAAAAATTTTGTTTTGAATTATATTCAAATTTCAATTAAATTAATTTGCAAGTTCAATATGAGCTTAAATCAAATTTATCCTTCAAATTGAATCATAAATAATATTTTTTCCCGTAATTAATACAAATAATTAATGTTTTTATTATTAAAAAAGTCTGTCCAAAGAATTGATTTATTGAATTGCAAAAAAATAATCGTATTATTTGACAAAGTTTTAAATTTTTATTGAATTGATAACATCAAGACATGGGTTATTTTGAATGACAAGTCACTCAAATTTGGTCCGATTTATGACAAAACAGAGTTTTGATTGTTTTCCGGGAATTGTTTTGTTGTTTAATTGTCGACAAAAATATAATTTCACAGAAAGTGGTTAACTCTTACTTTTTAATTGATGTAAAGAAGTCGTAAATTCAGCGAAAAGTGTTAACCTTCGCAAATAACCTGCGGTCCAAACATTATAAATGACTATTTTGTTGATGACCTCTAATGAGTCTTATCTGATGAATCAAATTCAAAAAAAAATCTTTATTTTTATTATTTTTTTAAAAACTGTTTTTAAGAATTAGGTATTTGTCTGTAAAAGAGTGAAACAATTTGAATGAAATCAATTGATTTTTCTTCCGATTATTTTCCGGTTTCTCAGAATTATTGGAAATATTAAGAAAGAAAAATATAAATTCTCTTATTATTAATATATATTTTTCAAGTTTAAGGTTCTAGGGCTTAGTAATAATCGAAATAAAATTACAAGAATTTCAACCAAAATTGATTCGATATATTCAATGAACAAAACGAAAAGTTTTATAAAAACATTTGATTTGAGAAATCAGTTGATTCAACAAAAAACTAATTCATTTAATAATAATTCAATTCTTTAAAAATGGTTGTTGTTTGTTAGAATATGACTAGATACTTTAATATCCAGTGACTTAATTAAGCTTTTTATGATATTAATGGGTTTTTTATTTCTTTGATTTCAATTGGATTGGGATTAAAAGGAAATCCATTTGATTGGAGAGTTGTTTACTTCCCATACATTAATTGATTTAATATTTTCTTAACTCTGTTTTAATCGAAAATTCTTTCGAAAAACTTTTATTTAGTTTTCATTCGATAACTATTTTGAGAAAACTTGTGATTAAATTAGTATTTGTTTCGTTCACTAATCAATTTTGAAGGACTTTTGCATAGAATTTGAAATATAAATGAAATACAAAAAAAATAATATTAATTAAATTGATTTGCATTTCGCACGACTATGAAAATATTGAGCCATACTTTCAAATCATTATTAATATCGCTCCGACTTTTAATTTATGAATAAATTTTATTGAATTAATTTTGAATTGACCACATTCAATTTGAAAAACAGAATCAGTCTCTCCCCTCCCTATCACTCGATATTCTATCACCTTCTCAACGAACAAAAGATAAATATTGTTTTAATGAAATTTTTTTTGCACGATTCAAATTTGTTCAACACTTCAAATCCATTTGAATAAATTATCTTCACTTTCATTGAATAAAAGGAAAATTTAATTGAAATTTAAGATCAAATTCATTTGATTTTGAGTCAGAATTTATCTGATTTGGCAAACATTGGTTTTTTCATAATTATTATGTTTTTTATTCAATTGAAAAATACTTTTAATTATATTATTTTTCCATATATAATGCTTTTTGTGATTCATTAATCAACAATTTTTTGATTGAATATCTTATTAATTATTAAACGCTTCGACCATTAAATTAAATCTTATTTAATGTATCCTAAGATAACATCTTTTCAATTATACCATTAAATCCAATTTATTTGATCAATAAATTTCTAAAATATTTTTATAGTTTAGTCCACTTTTGAACATATTCCCCATCCTATCATCTAATCGTTTCCTCTGAACGCGAGAGAGAGAGAGAGAGAGAGAGAGAGAGAGAGAGAGAGAGAGAGAGAGAGAGAGAGATGAGTATAAAAAGCCTGAAGTCGAGAAGTCTTTGCTCCGAAATTGTCGTGTTGTGTGCATAAGTCATACCGATATCCAAGAATAGAAACACTCCTTATGTATTCATCCCTTCAATAATCTATTCGTCTCATCCCTTCCCAACAGTTCTCAACTTTTTTTTGCTCTGAAAACAAACTTTTCTGTTCTTAGTTGTGATTAAAAGACTGTACGCATGACATGAGTACTCATTCTTTTGTGAATTTACTTTCGGGTAAATAATTATTGAAATTATTTGGTTTTTACTGTTTTTTTCATTTGAATATATCCATCAATTGTTTAAATGTTTCATCGATTGAATCGTTTGTTTTTAAAGGATTAAGATTTGTTCAAACAATTAACTTGGTTATTTGGTTACTTTGGTAGGTACTTTCATTCATGGATCTAACCTTTTTTGAACAAAATTCTATCCCTTTCGTAATTAATAGGTTTCTAACAATCAATAAATGGTATGATTTTTAGTGAAGAGTTATAATTATATTTGATTTGCATTTGAAGTCAATTATGTCATCAATTAATTGATTTATTCACTAATTTATTAGAAATGAGTTATCATTTGATCAAATATTTGTCAAAACAAAATTAATTATATGTTTATAATATTTTTTTAATATTTCTAATCAAATGATAATAAGAAAAGTAAATTAAACTCTTTTTTGAGGCGTTCCTAATATCGTAATGAAAACTAATAACTTTTTTGATGATTAATTCAAAAGAAAAAGTGATTGACTTTCAATAATCAAGTCTTTCATCTAAATTAAAGTGATTTGAAGTGAATAATAAGCATGGTTATTTTAATATTTTATCTCATAGTCGTCAATATCTCTAAAATGGAAAAATATTTGAGATTTGATTTGTTAAGAGCCGTCGAAAACAGATCGCATTATATTTGAGTGCATTCAATAAAAAAAAATTGAAAAACGTATGAAAATTAAAGACATATTATTGATGTCTAAAATAATATTTGCAAAACTGAATGTCTATTATTTGGTTAAACCTCTGAACTTAATAGAGAGTAGGGTTTAGATAATCAGTCATTCATTTATTCATAACTTTTTGATAGCATTCGCAGACTATCACCAAAAGGCGTGACTCAAAGGAATTGAAATATTAATAAATTGTTGATTTGAATACAAGAAAACTATAAAATCTTTTTTAATAAATCGTTTCCTATTCTTCTCTAATACTGAATCTGTTTTCCCTTTTTTCAATACAAAGGACCAAATTATTATAAAAATACTTTTTTGTGATCAAATTTTTTATATATTATTTTTTTTTATATATACCGCAAACACTTAAATGTGAAATATTTGACAAATTATTAGTCAAAAACATGATGTCGTCAAACAATTGTATTCAAATTTTTTGCTATCGTTTTTGATCTCAGTTTTCCTATCGTTTTTCAGATAGGGTTCAGTCATAGATTTGCATTGAATCTGTTCGGACCAACTTTACTAACTTTGAAATCATCTTGATTATTTACATTTCTCCAATTTTTGAATCATTTTCCAAAATTGAGTGAAAATCCTATTGAAAGTGATGTGGATTAGAGAGTATGTCATTTGATGGTAAAAATTGTATTTAATGTTTTGTCAAAAATACAAACCAAGTGTTGCGTGAAAATCGCCACCTCTTCCCCTGACTTGTGTCGACTTATTGTCGTTATATAGCGATTGAAATAGTTTTTTGACTGAAAGTGAGTATAGAGTGAATTGTATTGAAGATCACAATCAAAGAGTGCGCCAATCATTTGTCTGATAGTTCCTCAAAAAAGTTACTGAAAACTAAACTAAATTTTTTCGATTAATTTTTTTCTCGACTTATAGTCAAAGATATTCTCACTTTTGGTTCAATTATTTGTTCGTCAAAACGAAAAACTTTTGATAACAGAATAGAAATTCATTTTTTCCATTAAATAATAATAATTTATAAAACCTATAAGTTTTTGAACAGAATTTGATTTTCAATTCCTATTTGTTTTGCAGTTCTTTTGTTAACTTCTTTTGAAGCGATGAAAAACTTGTGAAGAATTTAAGTAAAACTGAGAATTCACTCATAAATGTTGTGCTGATCACAGCTAATGGTTGTGGTGACCACTGGATCGACAAATAACTTTCGTTCGTCGGACTCAACGACAATTTCATCCCTTGCCCACAACACAACTCACTGGGACTGTATGCCCCTGGTAAGTTAACCTATTTCAAATTGCTCTTTTTTTTGCTGCAAAATTAATAACCAAGTTTTGCATCTTGTAAAAATTAACACATGAGAGAGAAGATTCAAATAAAGAAAAGTCTATTTTTATAAACCCCTTAAATGTTAGTGTTTGCGGGAAATGTGCCAAAACTGTCTCAAATGCTATTCCTTTACATTGCCTTTGAATGTGTATCTGTCTATCGCTTTATCTTAATTTTTTCGAAAATATTTATTTTTAAGTATAAATACTTAGAGTTTATATATTTATATATAATTCTTGTCTTACTTTTTATTAAGCAATGAATGCATACATACGACCAAAATCTCAAAACAAAAATGAGTGACTGTTGTCGACGTTTATGCACTTATTTTTTGTAAATTAATCCTTAATATTCTTTAAATGAGCTAGCATCTTATTTTCGCCCTTATTTATCAGAATGTTGATCTTTTTTTGTAAGTTCTAGTTTAAGATTGATTATTTCCTTCAAATTCATATCCCAGATAGATCTTTGAACATTTTTTCAAAGTGACTTGGTATTTTCTCTCATTTAGTATTGTTCTAAATTACAAGTCAATCGAAATGAGTCCAATTTAGTCCAAATGATTAGTTTGTATTGACGTCAACTAATTACTCAAAATTAAGAACCAATTTTGAAATGTTTTGAATAGAATTATATTTTATGTCATATTTATGATCCAATTATAATATTTAATGAAAAACACTTTTCATTCAATTGAAAATTTGTTGAATACATACATATCCTGGAAATTATGAATTAGTTTTCAATGAATAGCCGACTATTGATGAAAACATAACTCAATACTCTATTTGTAAAATTAGATTCAGTTATGGGTTCTATTAGTGTGTCATTAATTGAAAACTGAAAGTTTGAATTGAAATATGAATTCTTTTAGAATTGAGTTAAATCAAGTTTTTTTCAAATTGGTTGCAAACAAGTTTGAAAAAATTGAAAATTGATTTTCTAATACATTGAGTCTATAAAAGCCCGGATCAGTTAGATATGAGAATAAAAATTTCGAAATTTGGTCAAGAACCTTAAAACATCTATGATTTACGATGAGAAATGAACTAGACACATATGTATTAATTGAAATGTAGCCAATATTTAGCTCTGAAACAGTTTATAAGTTTGAAGTGTTTCCCAAAAGTAATTTCTAATCACATTTTTTTTCACTCAAATGTTTGTATTTTGTGGTTTGTTTGGGTAATCGGTGCCAATGTTTCCTCCAATTTAGAGGTTAAAGATTTCACGTTTCAAACAAATTTCTAATTCGTGTCTCAATTTTTATCAAATGTTTATTGAAGTTATTATTTCTTTAACCAACTCTTCCTTTATTCAAAAAGTAACACAAAATCTAACTCTTTATCACAGTTTTTGAGTTTATTGATATATTTTTGATCAATACTACAATTGATGTAATCTTTGAACAATTAACTTTGATTCTATTTTGATTTATTTTAGGATGAATTTCATCCATTCATTGAGGCCTTGTTGCCTCACGTCAAGTCCTTCTCATATACCTGGTTCAATTTACAGGCGGCTAAACGCAAGTATTTCAAAAAACATGAAAAAAGGATGACTTTAGAGGAGGAGCGCCGGTGTAAAGAAGAGTTGCAGGTATTGTTACTATAGTTGATTCGTTTCCAACTTTTCTATTGAATACTACAATAAGTTCTGATCTTTTGTTGCCCTGATTGCCCTGATTGCCCTTGCTCATATTTGTTAAACATTTTGTAATTTCATTTTTCAAATATAAAAAAAATTAAATATAAAACAATTTTTTCATTGATTTGAACCGAATTTGTCTTTAAATAGAATGAAAGACTTGAAGTGAAGCAGAAGTGGGCGTCGCGTCTGTTGGGAAAGTTGAGGAAAGACATCACTCAGGAGTGTAGAGAAGATTTTGTCCTGGGAATAACTGGCAAAAAAAGAGTCAATTGTGTCCTAAGTAACCCTGATCAAAAGGGCAAAATGAGAAGGATCGATTGCTTGAGACAGGCAGACAAAGTATGTCCACTCTCATTGAGTTTTTCACATAAATATCAAAAAACAAAACTCATTTGAATTCAATTTGATTTCAAAATCAATCATTAGTTTTGACTGAGAAGTCAGGTTTCGAATTGAAAAATGTCGAGTAATTTAAAGGATATAATTTAAATGCACTAAATGAGCTAGTACTATTTTTGTTTAAACTCTTAAATGTGACATTTAAAACAGTTATTAGAAAGTGACGGACGGGTTATTTAAAGAGCAGTTAATCTGAAGTTAAGCACTAATTTTGTTACTTTTTTTTCGTAATTCGTTCGTAAATACATTTTTCAGTTAAAACTTCTTTCAATTATTTATAGAAAATGTCTTACTTTCGATGTTTTCTCAGATCTCTCTCTAATTATATGACGAGTGTTTGCTTCCATTAAAAGGTATGGCGTCTCGACTTAGTTATGGTTATTCTCTTCAAAGCAATACCTCTGGAATCAACTGATGGCGAAAGACTTGAAAAATCATTAGAATGTCTGCATCCGAGCCTTTGCGTCAATCCCTATCACATAAACGTATCGGTTCGAGAGTTGGACCTATATCTGGCTAATTTCATATTCAGTCATGGTGAGATACATCAATTGTCCTTTATCTAAGAAAATTAAGAGGGAACAAATAGGTGCATGATGTTTAGTTGCATTGA
The DNA here is from genome assembly GCA_034700625.1 of Tectocepheus velatus. NCBI lineage: Eukaryota > Metazoa > Arthropoda > Arachnida > Sarcoptiformes > Tectocepheidae > Tectocepheus > Tectocepheus velatus. The sequence continues at coordinate 26,645 of JAQIXV010000372.1, read as the reverse complement.
TGTTAAGCTGCCCTCTTATTAGCCTTTATTTGGATTTTTTCGTAAAATTTATGAAACATTTTAATGTTTAGACCACTTGCGAGGGATTCACGAGAATTGTGATAATGAGAGTGAGGATGATATCAATGCTAATATATCGAGACATCGGGAAACCACTACTAATACACTGTTGGCCTCCTCTGGGGTTTTCACTTCGGCTGAAATTTTCAGGCTCTCAAAAGGTATGGCCAATAGTTTAGCTCTTCTCAAATAATTTCATTGAATGGAGTGGCAGTTTAAAACTCCGCCTCTCTTTAGAACTCTATAGATTGCTTTCTTAAACATTATATAGAGCCATAATATTAGGATTAACCTTGCTCATCTCTTGTTCATTCTTGATATTTCGTTTATATTTAATATTAGTATAAAAAATATTAAAATATGTGTCACTCCATAGCGTCTATAATTCAACCGCAATCGACAGGACTTTCAAATGTGATAAAACTGGAGCCAAACAGTGGTTCCTATTATTGCAATACTTATTCGCCAACCGATGATCCGAACGGACCGTTGGCTCTCAACATACCGGTCAACAGCACAGGAACTGTATTGAATAGTACCGGACATAATAGCCAGCAATCGATAAGTCACTCCATTTCAAACTCGAACCCCAATAATAACGGACAGCATAACAAAAGGCAGCGCCGATTGACAGTCGCAGAGGATCCAGAAAAGAGCCCTTCAGATGACCTTCAATACTATGCTCATCCGTGGTCTACCCATGACCTGGATCAATTGCCGGCCCACATGCATATGTCACCGCACGTCAAAGTGAAGCAGGAGGTGCTTCACGTCGGACATTACCACTGCTCACAATCTCCTAAAGAACTTTCGACGAAATCATTGACTGAATCCCATAACAGAGAGAGTGAGAGAACTCTTCTTTTTTCGCATATATTTTGAGTTCAAATGATTTTGATTTTCGACAAAAAACTGGAGATATTAGTAAAAAAAAGTGAAGAACACACACAACACACACAACACACACAACAGACACAATACACACAACAAATAGATTCACATATAGTTTGACAAATGTTAGGCCACTCGACAGACTCGAGCTTACAATTAGTGTTGAGATAAAAAGTGTCGGAAAATTTGTTGACCAATAGTGCACATCGAGTCCACATCGAGTGCCACTCTTTCTGATAAAACTTGACATTCAATACATTGAATCGTTTGAAAAACTTTTTACTATTTCACAGACAAATGTATGGATGAGAGCGAGAACTCAGGAACTTATGGTTGAGTGCCTCTAATTTCAGGTCTAAATTATAAAACAGTTTTCGAAGAGTTTTGTTTTGAGAGATCTTTGGATAGCAGTCAGAACTGTCGGCCGTGAAATTCACTGGAAATTGATCGCAATTGTTGCCAACTCTTAACAAGTTGTTAAAAGTACATCAAATTACTGATAGGTTTCATCGATTCCCTTAATTGACTTTTTATTTAAGCCTTAATCAAAAATAATTAATTGTTTAAAGAGAATCAAATATTTAATTAACGATCGGTTAATCACTTCCAACAAATCAATTATTTAAACGATATTTTATTCGTGAAAATTATGAACTTAACAAGCTCATTATCATATCTAATTAACTAAATATACTTGCTCAATCAATAGGTCAGCTAAAGGACAATTACCTATCTCACGGTCATTCGAGTTCGCCAGTGCTGAACGTTTCCAGTTCTGGAGGGACGGGTATGACTGTCGGTCAGATATCTAATGCATCTTATTATTCACTCCCTCCGGGAAAATATCAAGAAAACGGTGACACACTATCAGACTTTGTTAACCTGGTCTGTCAGGAGGCACAGAATAATGGCAACGGACCACAGGTTTCATTGATTACCATTTTATTGAATCTATAGTTTGTTCTACAATTGATTCAATCACTTTCAGGACCCAAATAATGAGGTGGAGTCCAAATGCAGTCCTAAGGGAGAAATGGGACACAACATGAGTCACCATCAGTCGCACCATTATTACAATACATCGATTTCAATGCTACCGCCGCCACCACCCGCTCCTATGGCTCGACCCGTTCCTATAATCAGGTCACCTATCGACTCCTGTTCGCCAGAATTGGGCGTAAACTCATCACCCAGTCCTCCAACGGGTCGGTCTCACCATAACGGGGGTCACGGGGATAGCGGTTCGGTAACGAGTGTTGTTGTACAGCACGTGAGGGACGACTCAGTTGACGGACGGGTGTCTTCGCCTCAGACCAGTTCTGCTATGAGTGTGAATATCGGTGATAGTATAGGAGGACCGGGCAATAGATCTGTGATGAATAGTCCTTTCACTACATTAAGTCGACACGATTTCGCTCACGTCTCTCATCACTCCGTTTCACAGGTATTTCCCCAAAACAATGGCAACCATTATATCATTGAATTTATGTGAATAGTTGTTCACATATCCGACGATGAGTCAGGTCAGTGCGATGTCAGGTGTGATAAGTCCGACAAATTTGCCCTTGTTCACATCTACTGGGCCCACACAACGCACTACAAGCCGGTCGACACCAATCCCTCGATGGAGTTCCTCATCAACTTCTTTCATACCATTAGATGAGAACCTCGACTATGGGATGATGGCGGGGCTGATGCCCAACACTAACCCAGATGTAGATCCTCCGCATATTATCGGAGCAGAAGGTATTCATTATATGACTTTGCAGTTTAATGAGCAAACAAACAATACTAGAGTTTAGTAATACTTTTTTTCACCAAACATTTCAATGAGTTTTGTTTGAATCTATTTGTGGTCTTTTCTAATGTCTTACTTATTATCAATTGAAAGACCGGTTCTTTTCTGTGGTTCACAGTCCCGATGATGGGACTCGCAATATAACGCATGCAACTTCTGGTTCTGGTGGAGGTCCTGGTAGTAGTGGTTCCGGTTCTACTCCTCCCACTCCGACTAAATCTCAGCCGAATTGACTAAAAGAGGAGACATTTGTCGGAAAATGATTTTAATTGAATGCAAATCTATTTCGCGACAAAACTTTCAATTTTTGCTCAAATGCTTAAATTAATTGTCAAAATGTTATTAACCATAATATAGACATTTCGGCACAACCTTCAAGTTTTTCATTTAAATTATATAAAAACCGTTCAATTCATTGATTTTAAATCAATTGACAGCCAATCAATTGACTGGAGTCTATTGATTCAAATAAATGGATCCGCGATCACCAAAAAACAGTCGAACACTCACTTCTGTTGAATTATTATAGTCGAGCAACTCATTCAACTTAATCATTTTGATCACCTAGCAAGATTTATCTCAATCTGTTTTTGATAAAAGCCATCTCACAATTTGTTTCATTTGATTTCTTATTAGTTTACATCATTTTTTTAAAACTCATTCTGTTCTCCATTTCATATTGAATTGCAATTGTTATGAGGTTTTGGCCCAACCCTCAGACCATCTCTCTGTCAGTCATATTAATGACATTTTGAAAAACTACTAAATTTATTGAATATTTCAAATCTAAGTCCTTTAGTCTTCAAATTTGGTTTCAATTATTTATTAAACGAATAGCCCTTTCACTGCCTTTTTGTGAATAATCTGATCAAGGATATTTGAAAACAAACTAAACATTTTCTTGAATAAGTATGACCTTGTTGCATTTCAAAATGAAATTTTCATTTTACACAAAACAATAGTACAACTTATTGTCTCTTATTGTAAATCAAGTTAACCTTAATTTTGTTGTAATGTATTTCAATTTGAGTTCATTTCATAATTGAAATGTTTGAGAGATTTGTCCATAAAATGACATTTTTTTCCAAAAATCATTTGGATTTCTATTTAAATGATCAGAAAATTAATATATTCTTTGATTTCATTGAATTTTTAGTTCAATTCTTAAAATTTGATATTCTATTAATTTCAAAAATATGACCCGGTGCAATTGGGTGAATTTGATATGTTCTGTCTGTTTTCAAATTCATTCAATATTTGAAACAAAATTTCAAAAATCAGAACAAATTTCTAATCTTTTTGCTTAAACGATGAGTTTCTTTTGATATTTTCAATAAAGATATTAGCTTGGTCATCAGATATTTGATATAGTTCATCTAAAGTCAAGTGTAATTACTCACTAGTCTATCATGACCTTCAGTTTGATCCTTGATACATTTATTAAAATTAAAGTTTTATTGAAAAATTGATTAACAAATTGCATCAAGCTACTTTTTTCATTGATTCAATGGTTCATAATTATAATGTGAAACACTTCTCAAACAATTGATTTAAGTTTTAGTTCAGATATTTATTGAAAAATTCAAAACATTTGTCAATTAATATACATTTTTATTAAGAATATAAAGACTTGATTTCAACTTTTTTTGTGTATAAAATATAACTGAAAACTCAATAATTAAAAGAATTTGTAAAAATGTACATTACTCCTTTTGATTTAATAGATACATGATTTGATTTAATTGACTGCTATTGTGATTAGCAAGGAGAAAGTAGTTCATAACAAATAAAAGGTCTTCCAATTAACTATTGTAACAAACATTTAAATATATTAATAAATTTCAAAACTATTTCATTGATTTTATTTTCCATCAATTGATAAAATAAAAGGTGAGTCAAAATGTTTATTGATTTGAAAATTAAAGATTGTAATTTAGAAATGAACTAGTTTATTTTACTGGAAAAAATGTTAATAGTTATTATTACTGACATTTTTCAAATTGATTGTGTTTTGAGAATCCACTGAATGGTTGTTTACCTCTTCCTCTGCAGTATTTCTGATAACATTTTTATCGATGAAAATAATTTTAATAATATTAACGAACGGCGCCTCAAATGTCAAATAAAGGAAAAATGACAAGATAAATGTCTCCACCAACACTGTGCAGTAATATTGACCCTGTTGACAATCAAGCAAATTGATTTATGAGGAAAATCGAAGGACAAATGTACTCACAATTGTCAGGGCATTGATTACTATTGGGTAACGAATTTGTTGGACATTAAACCAAATGAGCATAATATGAGTCAAATACGCACAGAATGACAAACGACTCAATGGATGTAAGAAATTTGCTGAAAGTATTTTTGACAACACTTTCGCCCTATTGATGGCACAGTTGTATAGTATCCAAACCATACAAACTGACCAAATAATTAACATCAGTCCCATAGCAATAGCGTTGCTAATGGTGTGGTTAATGGGATGTATGTCTTCTTGCAATATTGGATATGATAGAGCGGGTATAGATACTACCAAGATTGTTACCAATAACCATATAATTCGATTGAAATTCTTTACAAGAACATTTAAAGTATTTAAAACTTGATTAAAGTGATTGTGTTATACCTTTTTGATTGAAATGAATTTTCTGTTGAGAAGAGCGAACCCAAGAAGTGATCCAAAGAAATACGATATCAAATGGATGTGAGTCCCGAAGAAGAATAATGTTGTCTCAAGTCCTGGCACTCTATAAATAGATCAAGTTCATTTTTAATCTTTTTTTTCGTATTTGTTGTAAATTTACTCGTATTTTGGTTTAAAGAGGACATCCACTCTTGGAATTCCGGCCACTCCAGAGCCAACTAAAACCACTGGAATAAGTGCTCCCAAAAGTATGAGGGAATACGACAGCCATTGACTAATCGATTGGTTTTTATTGAAAAAGTAGATCACTATAAAGGAAATGATGTGCAGTTGGAAGTCGGCCCCCAAATACCAAGTTTGAACGCCACACTTTATATAGGGTTTTATTGAATTTATTTGAATTAAACTTTAAATTTGTTTACCATTTGTCTCAAATCAAACCAATTGCTGACAAAGAGGATGTGCGCCCACCAGTTGTCAATACATGGATCAACAAATGGCTTCAACAGATCCTTTTGAAAAAGTGGACCCGAACCAAAAAGTTGCAAACAAATGGTAAAACACATCATTCCGATGAGAGGAGGGGTGAACCTAAAAGTTATTCAAAAATTACCACAATTTCAATGCAATAATTGTGACAAACCTTAACCATCGAAGTAATACAAATGGAATGAAAGACATTTCAAGTCTTTTCTTGGAAAGGGTTGAGTAAACTGTCAAAAATCCACTGAAAAACAATAGTTATTAATAACTTATTATCGTATTTATTGTCTAATGTTTTACCTCATTGTGAAGAATATCTGAACGGCGAGCGAAGCGTTAAGAATATATTGAGACAAAACTGTTTTGCTATTTTCAATGGCATCATCAGGGTAATGTGCAAATGGTGATATACGAGTCAAAATTGTTACCAAAATGAAACCCGAAGAATGAGCTAATATGACCCACACTGTCCCTAAAACTCTGAGCCCATGAACAAATTGGAGCCGATATTCGCTATCAATCTTTTGGTTTGAAATTCTGAATAATATTTTCGTATTTTTGATGAATGAAAAACTTTTAAGTAAATCAAAAATAAGGAAATCAGACGTCGAACACATATCCAAGATTGTACCAAGCACAACCAATCCCAAAATTGACTTGATTATTGCGCTAAAGAGAGTTTAAGATATGACACTAAACATGACATACAATGTATGGTCAATTACTTACAAACAAATATAAACTTCCACTCTATGTGTCGGCTCAGCACTGGTCTGACAATAATCGAGCTCTACATCAAAATAATTCAAAACCAGAAAAACTATGAAAAAGATGAGACAATAGTAAAAATTTGGGACTGAATGTGATATTTTGCAATTCATACACTTTTTCAATAATATGAGTATTTGATTGGAGGGACAAACAGATGGAAAACAGATTCCATTAGAGAATGAGAAGTGATTATTGACTTCAATCCAATCATTAAACTCTTTGACAAACCATTCGCTCTCAAAGTTACTCTCATTAAGAGATAGACCACTAAAATGAGTCACATTTTTAGGTTTTATTGTAAGTAAACAATATTTTCCTTCAATTGAATTGTTTTGATGAAAGGTTTCGCTTATTTTAATGCACTGATCGAAATCGCCAAGGTCAGTTAAGGTCCCACTTAGCGTACCAGAGGGTAAATGACCGTTCGAGTCGAGCACTTCTCATGAGTGAAGACAATTAATAACAATTTAATTAAAAAACACTCACTTTTTGCGGCCCATAGTTCTCGAGTGGCATTCGTTATCATTCGGACCAAATGTTTGGCACAATTAGTGTTAATGTTTTGTTCATTTTCCTCAATTATGTCGACAAAATATTTTCCATTCTTATCTAACCAATTATATGAGTCTTTAAAAAACTTAGCTAGTTCACTTTCGATATCTGTCAACTGAGCGCTACTCGAATCGGATTTTTGAATAACTATTAAAAATAAAACAAAAACTCTGGAAATTGTTGTCATTTTTGAAAATGTCTTAAATTTTAACAAAGTTTTAATTCTCAGAGAATTTCAATTAATGAACAATTTTATGAAATATTAACCACTTTTAGGAAATGCATTCATTTGTTTCATACATTTGTTTGAAGTTAAAGAGTGGTTAAAATTCCAGCAATTTTTACGATTCCATAATATTAGTCATGCCTTTCATAATAGTGTTAACTAAATCAATCAGTTTGATAGTTAGCTAACTTAGTATTCAATAGAAATTTCATAGATCAATATGAAAAAGATATATTTTTGTTGCAAATAAGTAAAAATGTTGACAAAAGTATTTCGTAATGACATCATATAATCACTAAATGCAAGAAAAGATCATTTTTTTGTAAATCAATTTATGTTTCTATTCTTAAATATAATTTAAATAAATTGAATATAAATTCAAATTTTGAAAAATTCAATATATTTTTGGTTAGAAATGACTTAATTTTATCCTTTTTTTCTGTTCAAGTGTTTTATATTATCAATGATTTTGGAGAACATTATATAAATACAAGTTTTGAACTGAGAAGTCATTCATTGAAAAATATTTTGAAGACAAGTGTTTGAAAATTTTTTAAAACTTAAAAATGTCTTTCAGTTCATTGAGTCTGAAATTCGCGATTCTTTTAGTTATGTTTGAATTATACCAAACGGGAAGCCCTTCGAGAAGACAGTGTTTCGACTTAATAAACGCTCTTCAAGTCGTTGGCGGTATTTATCTCTAATTATATTTCTTCAGACTTACTATAATTTTGATGTTTGAATGAAATGATAATTTTTTCAACCTAGGACATTTGTCTAAGGGAGTGAAGCGAATATCTCTGGAACATATGCCTGGGATTTATGCCGATTGTCTTCACGCGGAAGAAGGCATAAGATTCAAGAAAAATGAGTTAATGTACCCATCATATATGAAACCCATCAAACTATTCAGATATAATCAATATTATGATTAAACATTGAATTTTATCTTACCTTTATTTTTATCAGATTATTAAACAATATATTAAAAAGACATTTGAATCTAGATAAGTTTGAGAGTTCATCAAATAATTGATTTTTATTTAAAGAGATTAAAATAAAATCTATTGAAATATAATTTGTATGAATTCGTTTAGTTTTCAATAAAAGGATAGTCCATGTGATCCTGAATTCCTGGAATATCTATCAATCTTTTGTTAGAGTTGAGTGATTTGATCTTGTTCATATCATCGGGTGATAATTTGAAATCAAAAATATTAATGTTTTCAATCATTCTCTGTTTGCGAACTGTTTTGGGTATAACAATGACATCCCTTTCGAAATGCCAGCGGAGGACAACCTGTGCCGAAGTCTTATTGTATTTCTGACCAATTTGTTTGAGAACTGGGTTTTCGAGCAGTTCTTTGTCCGCTTGTCTTAAAGGACTGTAAGCACTGACAGCAATGTTTTGGTTGTGGCAAAAGTCTACCAATTCTTGTTGTGAGAGGAACGGGTGGTTTTCAAACTAATGTAAATAAAAATTTATTAAGAATTAAACCAAGATTCATTCAGCTTGATTACCTGATTAAGGGATGGTTTAATTGTCGCTACTTTCAAGAGTCTCTTCAATTGGTTTATATTGAAATTAGAGACTCCAATACTTTTAGCCAAACCTTGTCTATAGAGGTCTTCCATTCCACTCCAGGTCTGTTCAATACTTTCATCTGAAGGAATGATAGAACCGTTCGGATGTTTTGGGTAAAAGTCATCAGTTCCTGATTTAAATCCTGTTGGCCAATGTACAAGAGCCAAATCCAAGTAATCCAGACCCAAATTGTTTAACGATTCTTTGATAGCCTCGACAGCCAGTGCTTTGCCGTGAAATGTGTTCCAAACTTTACTCGTTATAAATAAATTCTCTCTTTTGATCTTCTGTTCGTCGATTAGATCTTTGATACCCTGTCCAATTCCCTTCTCATTTTCGTATCTCCAGGCGGTGTCAATGTGTCGATAGCCTACACTAATGGCCTCTTTGACAGCTTGTCGAGCGATGGTGTCATTCATAGTCCAGGTGCCCAAACCCACTGATGGTATGGAGTTTCCACTATTTAATTTGATCACAGGAATTGATATCTCACTGATTCTATCGATTTGTGCTGGATAAATCATTATTTTAAGATGTAGATAAATAATTGAAAAAGAATTATAACCTAGTTTATACATGAAAATATAGGTATAGCAATTGATAGATAATTAATGGTATTGAAAGTTAATTAAAGGAATAGAAAAATTTCTTTCATCGAATCAATGAATGGTTTAAAATTGACGCTAGGTAAATATATTGATAGTTTAGTTGAAAATTGAATTGTTTTTTTTAAATTTCATTTTGAGATTTTTGGATGAATTCAAAACATGTGCCAAAAAATAAAACGTTTTAGAGGTTTATGCCTTTGTATGGATCAAAATTCAATATTGAAAGGATATTCTGGATTATCCTTAGCTTCACTGTACGTGAATTTTCTTAAATTTTTGTTCAAAGAATATATTTCTTCCATTTCTTCGTCATTGAGATTGAAGTCAAAAATACTGATGTTTTCTAAGAGACGCTCAGTTTTTGTTGTTTTGGGTATTATTTTGATCCCTCTCTGTATATGCCAACGGAATACCACTTGTGCTGCAGTTTTGTTATACTTATCACCAATTCTTTTGAGCGATTCTTCACTTAATAAGTTTTGGTCACCTCTTCTGATAGGACTGTAGGCAATCACTTGAATGCTATTATTTTGACAAAACTCAACTAATTTTCGTTGATTTAGATACGGGTGACATTCGATCTGAAATTCATAGACAATATTTGTCAGATCAATATCAACTAGAAAATAAACATGATTAAATAATACCTGATTAACAATCGGCTTAATTTTGGCCTCTTTTAAGATTCGACTCAATTGGTTTGAGTTGAAGTTAGAAACACCAATGCTCTTGGTCAGTCCGAGGTAAAAGGCATCCTCCATACCCTTCCAGGTCTCGACAACACTTATGTTGACATCAACTGTGGGTGTTCCAAACAATTGTTCCATGATCCAAACATTCAAATGTTTTGGAACTAATTCTGTTGTATTTTCAATGAAAGCCATCGGCCAATGAATTAGCGCTAAATCAAGGTAATCAAGGTTTAATTCTGATAGAGACAATCTGATAGCTTCGACCACTTTTGGTCTGCTGTGAAAAGTATTCCAAACTTTGCTTGTGATGAAAATGTCATCCCTTTTGATAGTATTGTTTGACATCATTTGCTTCAATGTATTTCCAATTTGTTTCTCATTATCGTATATATAAGCGGTGTCTATATGTCTATAACCATATCTTATAGCACTCGGCAAGAGGTCATCCAAAATATTTTGATCAGTTATGCGAGACGTTCCCAAACCAATTGTAGGAATCATTTTGATAGGATTATCGATACCCTGAGCTGTTTTGTGAATCAAAATAATCAGAATTTCATTTTGTTTGGATTTTCACTGACTTCCCAACTGTTAACTAGCTAAATTTGAGTGCTAGATGATTTACCAAACCTCAGACAGGATATTTGTTCAAGTTTGTGGTGAAAGGAGAGAGGGAGGGAGAGAGAGAGGGAAGGGAGAGAGAGAGAGCGAGAGGGAGAGTTATGATCTAGTAAATTAACGATCTCATGTTATGTAAATTTAAGCTAGATGATTTTGATAGTTACATTTGGTACCGTACGGCCACTCATATGGATAGTTGGGGTTATATCTGGCGTTTTCGAAGCGAGTGATTCGATAGTCTCTATTGAGAGCAAATATTTGTCGCATCTCTGAGTCATTCAATTGAAAGTCAAAAATATCAAAGTTTTCTATTAGTCTCTCCTTTTTGGTTGTCTTTGGGATAACAATAATATCTCTTTGTATTAACCAACGCATTATGACCTGTGGAACTGTCTTGTCGTATTTATTTGCTAGATCATTTAGAACTGTCTCATTGAATAGAGTCTTGTTTGCCTTCGCTATAGGACTGTAGGCCACCAAATGAATGCCATTTTCCTTACAATAGTTGACGAGAGGTTCTTGAGTCAGATAGGGGTGAATCTCAACCTTTGACACAAACATTTATTTGAAGATTTATTCTATTGAGTAATGAGACTTACCTGGTTCACAACTGGTTTAATTGACCCCTTTTTCAGAATTCTTTCGATTTGTGTGATATTAAAATTGGAGATACCAATGCTCTTGGTCATACCAGCTTTGAGCGCGTCCTCCATTCCTTTCCAAGTTTCAAATATATCAATATCGAGATCAAGAGTCAGACCATTTTCATCTACAGGATCTAACTCTCCGGTATCTTCTCTGAAGGCCAGAGGAAAGTGGATGAGAGCTAGGTCCACTTGATCAATTCCCAGAGCCATTAGAGAGAGGTTGAGTCCTTTGATAACAGATTCTCTTTTGTGAAAAGTGTTCCACACTTTGGTTGTTATGAAGACGTCGTCTCTTTTGATGACATTGTTGTCAAACAACTGATTGAGCGATTGTCCCAAGAATTCCTCATTTTGGTAGTGAAAGGCGGTATCGATATGTCTGTAACCGACTTCGATAGCCTCCTCCACTATCCGCTGTGCGGTAGCATTATCTTGAATTTTATAAGTACCAAGGCCTATCATCGGCATCTTTTCTCCATTTATCAATTCTATGGACGGAATCCTTTGCACTAAAAGTTTATTTATTTTTTAGAAATCTTTTATAAAACCAATGGAAACATACCGGGAGTCAGAGCCAAACAGTTGGTCACAATCCATGTTAAAAGCAAAACAGACAAATTAACTAGCATGATGACTTCAATCACAAATGTCAAAGTAAAAAGACTTTGTTGTGCCTTGCTCCAATGAGCAAATATCTGAATAAATTTGGTCAAACAAATCGAGAACTCTTCACAAAGGAATGGACTGTCTTTTGGTACGACAAACCGGTTGTGATATCAATCGTTACATGAGTTGTGTTTGTGATGTCTTTTAAATTCATTTGAAGGTTAACTTCAAAAGTTTTTACCGAAATTTGATATTTTTTGAACTTTTTCGTTGAAAATAATGATTTTATCACGACTTCAAGGATTTCATTCATTAGTTTTAATAATTTCAAAGCAATTGAATACAGAATAAAGAAATTAAAAATATTTAAATAAATTGAAAACATTTAAATTTGATAAACAACTTCGAGGTCTTTTATTACATCTACTTTTGTTTATACTCTCAAATTTTCCATGATAACAGAATTCAAGTTTGACCATGTTTACTTGAATTCTATATTGAAAGGGTATTCAATGTTTAGAGAAGACTCAGATTTAGGAAAAAGTCTTTTGTTTTGATTCAATGAAAATATTTGTCTCATTTGGTCATCAGTTAACTGGAAGTCAAAAATATCGAAATTTTCTTTAAGTCTCTCCTCTTTGGATGTCTTCGGAATGACGACAATTCCTCTTTGGATAAGCCAACGGAGCATCACTTGAGGAACAGTTTTCTTGTGAATGAGTGCGATATCATTCAAAATAGTTTCGTTGAGTAGTTTATCGTCTGCTCTTCCCAATGGACTGTAGGCTGTTATTTGAATGCCATTAGATTTGCAAAAATCTACTAATTTTTGTTGAGATAAATAGGGATTGCATTCAATCTGTCAATTATTTTAATGTTAGGATCATTTGACAAGAAGTGGAAAAAGCATACAATACCTGATTCATAACGGGTTTTATGTACGAGTTTTTCAAAATACAAGATATTTGCTCTGAATTGAAATTTGATAGACCAATACTCTTTGCAAGTCCTAACTTGCTCACATCTTCCATCCCTTTCCAAGTCTCAACGACCGTCACATCTGAATCTGTGTCCGGATTCAATGTGTAGTTGGGTCTCAAAACGCCTGTCCCTTCTTTGTAAGCCATCGGCCAATGAACCAAAAGTAGGTCCACATAATCAAGTCTCAGATTATTAAGGGATAGCTTTACGGCATTCATAACACTATTCCTTTTGTGGAAAGTACTCCAGACTTTGGTTGTAATGAAAATGTCTTTCCTTTTGATAATTTGCTGTTCGAAGAGACGTTGCAATACCTTTCCAATGATGGCTTCATTTTGGTAGACATAAGCGGTGTCTATATGTCTGTATCCGATTTCAATCGCATCTCGGATTCTCTGTTCGAGTATACTCTGGTTATTCATTTGAAAAGTACCTTGTCCAATTTGAGGCATCAGATTGCCATCGACCAACTCTATTGACGGAACTTGAGCTAGTTCAAAAGAACAATCGTCAAATATTACCAAATTCAATTACAGTACTCATTACCGGTCAAAATATTTTTGATGAGTAGAAAAAATAAAAGATTTAAAAAGATGAGCTTGAACATTTTTTAGATTTCGAGTATAGCTTTAACTTTTCAAATGACATAAACAGAACTCAAATTAATTATATCTAAAAGTCTTTTAATTAGATTTTTACTTAAGTCTCAACATCTCAAAGAAAAGACAATATTGAAGGTTGAGTTTGGAATGGCTTTTGTTTTTTTAATTCAAAAATAAAGATTATCTACACTTACTGCCCGAGGTTTTGATGTGCTCAAGGATTTTGAGATTTGTATAAAAACTTGATTTATATAATTGACCATGTTGTCTTTTTTCAAAAAATATTAAACAATTTGCTATTTTTTCTCCAAAACCTTTTGATTTATTCAATAAAATATTTGCATTAAATATTGAAAACAATTAATATTCTAATTTTCTTGATAAATTTTGATCAATTGAACTTTTACTTTACCATGCATCATTTAAATCAATTTATTTCAATACTAGTCTTAAAATAAATTCAATTAAATAAAATATTTTATTTTAGTCATTCAAATACTCAATACTCGAGAATAACTCAAGACTTATGAGATGACCAAGATAAAACATTTAAATGAAATTTATCTAAATGGTATTGAAAAGGGCCATTCAGGATTATTGATGGCTTGTTTAGGATTTATGAATCTATGATTTTTATTTAAAGTAAATATTTGAGTCATCTCTGAGTCCGTCAATTGAAAGTCAAAAATATTGAAATTCTCTTTAAGTCTCATCTGTTTCGATGACTTCGGTATTGGAATGATATCCCTCTGAATAAGCCATCGGAGCATCACTTGGACAACAGTTTTGTTGTGATTGTTAGCGATGTCCACCAAAATTGTTTCATTGAGGAGTTGTTTGTCTGCCTTTCCTATGGGACTGTAAGCCGTCACTTGTATGCTATGGTTGTGACAGAATTCCACTAATTTTTGTTGCGATAGCCAGGGATGGGTCTCAAACTTTAGTAACAAATTGATATTTTAATATTTTTTCATGTTAATTTTAGTAAATACCTGGTTAATAACCGGTTTGATTGACGACTGTCTCAATACTCGTGTCAATTGTTCAGAATTGAAATTGGCGACCCCGATACTTTTGGCTAAACCCATTCTGTAGGCGTCTTCCATGCCCTTCCAGGTCTCGACAACACTGATATTGTCATCCATTGTCTCATTTTTTTCATTCAAAGGCCATACGAATCCGGTCCCAGATTTAAGAGTCAGAGGCCAATGAATAAGAGCAAGGTCTAAATAATCTAAACCAAGATTATTCAAAGATAATTTGAGAGCCTGGACAACTGCTGATCTTTTATGATAAGTGCTCCAAACTTTGCTGGTTATGAAAATATCTTCTCTTTTTGTTTTATTTGTTTCAAAAATTTGTTGTAAAGCCTTTCCAATGAGTCTTTCGTTGTGATAGATATACGCCGTATCGATGTGTCGATACCCGATATCAATGGCGTCTTTGATCACTCTATTCATTACTTGCTGGTCATCTGTCATTTCATAAGTACCAAGTCCAATCTGGGGAATCTTATTCCCATCGACTAACTCTACCATGGGCACTCGATTCTCTATTTAATAAATAAAAATATTGATATAATGACAAAAAGTCTTATTTGTGTCAAACATTAAAAAAAATAATTAATAAGGGGTTCTACTAATTGCGTTATGTCTTAATGTGAATAAATGTAAATAAACGAGTGATACTGACCAGCATAAGCATAGCTGAAAACAAGAAAAACAATCCAGGTAAATGAAATCATTGTCAAACTTGAAAAAGAAAACTTAAATTTTGGAAAAAATTTTCACTTCTTTGTTAAGAAATAATTTCAAATGAATTACTGCTTAAAAATTTTTGTCTGAATGTTGGCTTTGAGTTGATTGGGGCGAAGGACGCCTACATTCAGACATTCAGACACTTTTAACTTTTTTTTTGATTATTTTTAATAACTTTTGACGAGAGTTGACATTAAATGAGTTTTAATTTGTTTGAGAGATGAAAAAGTTTCTCTCAATTCAAGTAAACAATAATTGATTATATATTACACAACTATTTATAGAAATGATTAAAATAAAGTATCAATAATTTTTTATCGTGAATAAAATCTTTATAAAAAGGTGCAGTTTATCAACTTTTTGATCTACTTTATAGTAAAGTAGCTTTCCTTGAACAAATGATTAAATTAATTGATTAATAATTTAATATTCAATAAGAAAAGGGTACTCTTTATTGTTAACGGCTTCAGACATCGCTATAATTCTTTTGTTTTGGTTAAGTCTAAATATTTTCTTCATGTCTGACCTTGTTAATTTAAAGTCAAACAGACAAATATTTTCGATAAGTCTCTCCTTTCGGGTGGTTTTGGGTATAACAGTGATGTTTCGCTGTAAGAGCCAACGCATTATTACTTGAGCCACACTTTTCTTATATTTTGCGGCAATTTCTTTAAGAGTACTTTCATTTAGCAATTGTTTATCCCCT
This sequence comes from Tectocepheus velatus, assembly GCA_034700625.1. Lineage (NCBI taxonomy): Eukaryota > Metazoa > Arthropoda > Arachnida > Sarcoptiformes > Tectocepheidae > Tectocepheus > Tectocepheus velatus. The sequence continues at coordinate 10,412 of JAQIXV010000372.1, read as the reverse complement.
CTTCCTATTGGACTGTAGGCGACCACTTCAATCCCTTTGCTTTTACACAAGTTAACCAATTTCTCCTGGGTTATGTATGGATTACATTCAATCTGCAAACAAACAATAAATAAATTCAATTTTGATGTTTCGAAAGTTTTAGCGAAATGTTGAAAATGATCTAGCTAATTTATGATTTATGGACAGACCTGATTCACTACTGGCTTCATAAATGTCTGCTTCAAAACTCGGTTCAATTGCTCAGAATTAAAGTTTGAGACCCCAATACTTTTGACCATGCCCATTCTGTATGCATCTTCCATTCCTCTCCAGGTCTCGATAATACTGATGTCCAAATCCATTGTAGAGCCATTGGTATGTTTCGGGTGATTTTCTTTACCCTCTTTGTATGCCATCGGCCAATGAACAAGAGCTAAATCTAGGTATTCTAGTTTAAGATCATTCAATGATAATTTTAATCCCTCGATAACTTTGTTATGGCGATGATATGTATTCCAGACTTTACTCGTCACAAAAATGTCTGATCTCTTGATTTTATTATTTTTAAACAACTTTTCCAAAGTATTTCCGATTAGTTTTTCGTTATTATATTCATATGCGGTATCGATATGTCTATATCCGACATCAATGGCATCATTGATCACTCTATCCATCTCTTCTTGTTCTCTGATATTATAAGTACCCAAACCTATGACAGGTATACCCATCCCGTCTGAAAATTTGATTCTGGGAGTGATTTTACCTGGGATATAATTTCTCAAGTTTTTGACTTATCTGGAAAAACAAGACATACCTCTGCAGTTCTGAGCTCTACTACTCTCACATATGATTAAAATTGATAATAAGGTTAACCAAAGCATTTCGAATGGAATTAATGATTAGTTTATTGAGAAGTTTAAAGATTATTAAATAGTGTTAGTGTTGTAACAACTTTTCAAATAAAAATTCAATTGAATTCAAGATTAAGAAGTTCTGAGTTTTATGTAATTTTTGAAATCTATTAATCAATTGACAATTTAAGGACATATTTATAGATTTGAATACAATGTGGTTTGCATTGAAAACTACCCGTTATATAAAAAACACGTTTTATGCAAATATTTGGGACTCTCTGTTGACATTTGAAATGAGATGAAGAAAAAGTCACAAAATATCGATAAAAGTATTTGACCATGCTCAATTCAATAGCAAGCATGACTCCAAAAGTTTCTGTGATAATCTTGTCCACAACTACACCAAGTGTAGTGATTGAATCTAAAAATCCATATTTTTCTGCAACAGCGAGGATTGTAAGGACAGGGAGGACAGTCTTTAAATGTTGAGCAAACACGAATTCCTTTCGCTATAGATTATTAATAATTAGAAAAAATAATGTCAGGGTTAAAATCAATTTGATCAATTATTGGGATAAACTAGCAACTCACGATCAATAGGCAAAATAAAGGGCTTTTCCAGATTATTGTTGACATCATCCAAGAGTTCAATCATATTCTTCTCTCGTTCTGAAAACTCTTTAAGAGTTTCACAAAAAGAGTAATTGATTTGAATCGACAATAAAAGTAAAAGTAATGTAACGATTGATTTCGATAATACCATTTCTTAAACACATATAAATGTTTCAATTGATTAAACTTTTTCAATATTTTCACCAATGAATGAATGAAACCAAAATTGCAATGAATTAAAGATTGGTTTGAAATTGAATACCATTTGAGATGAAGAGTCGATTCGTTCCCTTTTAGTCTTTTTCGTAACTCATTGTTAGAAGAGATAAAAATAGAAATTAAAATTAGGTTTCAATTGGGTTTGACTTTCATTTCATTTTATTTTTATTTATTGAATATCTATTAAGTTTGAGGTCAACAACATTTTCAGTGAGTTATTGCTTCGACCAAATGCCAGGTCATTGTTATTTATGTTGAGGTCTATCTCTATCTGTACTCAGCGTTGAATGGATAGTCGGGATGAGTTTGAATGCCTTCGATGTCATAAATTCTTTGTTTTTGTTGCATTGAATCGATTTGTCTCATATCTGTTGGACTCAATTCAAAGTCAAAAATATCGATGTTTTCCAACTGACGGCTCTTTCGGGCGCTCTTCGGGATAACAACGACTCCTCTTTGTATTTGCCAACGAAATGCCACCTGAGCTACACTTTTATTATATTTTTGAGCTATTCTTGTGAGGACCGGATCGTTAAGCAATTCCCTATCGGCCCGACGTATGGGCGCATAGGCTTCGAGTTGAATACCCTTTCGCTTACAATACGATAAAAGTTTTCGTTGATTTAAGTTTGGATGACATTCGACCTGTTGTTTGAATTTAATTATATTTATTTCATTTTATTCTAGTTTTGTTTAAAAAACTAACCTGGTTGATGACTGGCTTGGTTTTAGAATTTTTCAATAGTTTATGCAATTGTCTGGCGTTGAAGTTTGAGACACCAATAGACCTGGTCAATCCAAGCTGCAGCGCATCTTCCATACCTTTCCAAGTCTCTAAGTAACTTGCCCTAGACCACTTCCTTGGAATGATTGATTGATTTGCAAATTTTGGATAATTTTCTGATCCCTCCCGAAAACCTGTCGGATAATGAATTAATGCTAAATTCAAGTAATCGAGTCCTAAATTGTTGAGCGATTGTCGGATACTTTGAACCACTTTTTCTCTTCTCTGAAATGTATTCCAGACTTTACTTGTGATGAAAAAGTCATCCCTTTTAAGTGGTTTAGTGTTAATCGCTTGTCTGAGAGCCATTCCAATGCCTTTCTCTGTATTATAAATCCAAGCGGTGTCTATGTGTCGATACCCGACATCAATTGCGTCTGAAATAGCTCTGGCTATCTCTGAATCATTAGCGCCTAACATCCAGGTACCCATTCCTACTGATGGAATACTACAGCCATCCGACAGCTCTCTTTCGGGCGCTAGAATTTGCCCTTGCTCACCATTCACTCTTCTATTTCCTAATTGCAATAAAATTTTATTAATATTGCTTTTGCATAATATATTTAACAAGTACAAATTTGAACTTACTCTTATTATTTTGCGATAGAGATGAACTTAATATAGATAAAATGAAAAATAAAAGCAACCAGATCGTCATTTTATTGTGATTTGATAATCTATTCAGTAGATTCTACTGATAACTTATCTGACAAATTTTTTGTTGTTGTGTTGATTACTAAAGGGATGATAAGTTATGTCTCAAATAAATTAAAATAATGTCCTTAAGAACAATGGACTCAATTTCATTGCCAGTTATTACTCTTATGATTGGAGTATTTCATGACTAACCAGGTATCATTTACCCCCAGGTAATTCTCAGCATTGATTTTGAAGGAAAATTTTGACATCTCGTTATTCAATTATAAAATGATATATAAAATGCTATTTTATTCTCAATAATGCGATTAATTAGTTTCGAGTAATCAATTGAAGGTCTGAATTGTTTTTGTTATATATAAAGATTGATTATCATTATCAATGATTCACCATCATCAATTTATTAATTAATAAAAAACATAAGACTTTTATTCAAATATTTTTTTGGAAAATTCAGTACAAATCTAAAACTTAAAAATTATTATTTAATTAATTAAATAAATGAAAGTAATAATTATTTTTGTAATAAACAGAAACTGGTTTCAAAATTTTAGTCAGTTATTTGGGTTGAAAATAATAATAAAGACATAAGGTTAAACAAGTTGCCCAAGCAAGGTTTCTTATCATTTTTCTTATCAAACACTGTATTCACTTTTGTACTGAAAATTTGGTTTTATTAATAAATCATAAGATTTTGAATAAATTAATTTCACTCTCAATAGAAAAACAAGAGATTAAACTAAATAGTTGCGACACTTTTTCATATTAATTTAAATAAAACTATTTCAAACTATTGCAACTATCACATATCTAATTTAAACAATGACATTCCTCATTTTTTCTTGGAAAAGAAGCCGAGTCCTTTAAACCCTCCGTTTGACAAATACTGAGAATTCTGGTATTGGTTATAAAGAAGTGGACCATAACTTCCTGTCAAAAGAGTACCATAACCCCCATTACCCTCTATATTATATTTGGGTGAAAGGTAGGATTGATAAACACCGGGGTCATAAAGAGAAGTGGTAGGAGAGCTATAACTTTCTATGAGAGATGGCTCGACAATAGTTCGTTGTTTCAATTCAGGAATAGATGATAATTGAGCAGGTTCAGTGTGTAATTGACTAAATGTAACCCTACTTTTTCCTGAACTCTTTTTTGAGGAATGGATTACTTCTGAAGTATAGCCAGAAATAACTTGTTGTCGATATTTTGAAGTAATGTAAGGGACGGGTGATATCAGTTTAGAGCGTAGTCTGTCTCCCATTGAAAACGATAGAAAGTCATATCCATTATTGACGAGAGAATCGCTTGGTTTTAGATCAATGGTTGGCTTTGGATCAAAATATTTGTAACCAAGTTATTGACACATTATATTATGGTAAAGTGACTCACCTCTAATAAAGGTTGTATTTCAGGTAATAGAGGTTGAACACTACCAAGAATATTATCACCCAAAATCAACTTTTGAGTTTCAATGAGAGATGGCTCGACAATAGTCCGTTGTTTCAATTCAGGAATAGATGATAATTGAGCAGGTTCAGTGTGTAATTGACTAAAGGTAACCCTACTTTCTCCGGATCCCTTTTTTGAGGAATGGGTTACTTCTGAAGTATAGCCAGAAATAACTTGTTTTGGACCAATTTGTTCTCGATATTTTGAACTAATGTAAGGGACGGGAGATATCAGTTTTGAGCGGAGTCTGTCCCCCATTGAAAACGATAGAAAGTCATATCCATTATTGACGAGAGAATCGCTTGGTTTTAGATCAATGGTTGGCTTTGAATCAAAATAAATATAACCAAGTTATTAATATTTAGGTGAAGTGACTCACCTCTAATAAAGGTTGTATTTCAGGTAATAGAGGTTGAACATTACCAAGAATATTATCATCCAAAATAATCTTTTGATTTTCAAGTATTTGGACGGTTGGGATGATAGGAACGGCAGTTTCGACAATTTTTAGCCCTAAATCAATACCCACCTGTTGACAAGCCTTATTGAAAGATGTACTAAGGTCATATGCAATGTCGTTGAGTGTGAGGCCTCCCAGATTTCCACCCAATCCATATGTTCCCGAGAATCCAGCTAACTTTTGAGCTGCGGTAAGTCCATCACCAATTGTCAGCTGAGATTTGACCGGAGATAACCATAATGTAAATGAAAGCAATGAAATCAATAACTGAAATGAAAGTTCATTTTTAGGTCATTTTTAAATTGAGACGACTTTCCCTACCATTTGTTTTATGCCAAAGAAGGCAAACATTTTTCAACAATTAATCAATAAATGAATAACTTTGAAACTTATGGCTTATAGAGTGGTTTCAATCATTTGATTTTGAAATTAATATTTAATATGAATATCATTAGAGATATATCGCTAATGAGCTCAAAATTTCTGGTTTTTACATTTTTTTACCTCGATTTTCATTTATCGATTAAACCAAATAATCCTTGGAATTGAAAAAAAATGAGAACATAATGTCGAACAAAAAAGACAAAAAGGTTAAAAAGTCTTTAATTTAAAACGAAAGTTAACTTGTCAAGATTAAATCAAACATTAATAATAGTTTAGGTTTAATATCAATACAAATGTGAACTCAATTGTTAGTATTTGAGTAGAAATTGGCCCTAAATTGTGATTCATCTCTGACTGAGTCGGGTCGGGAACATACGAACTGTTGACAGCAAACAGTGTTATCCCATTTTCCGATATAACAGTTGTGAGGGGGTGTCGGACAGCTCTTATGAATGCACGTGAAATCGGGCGGTACTTTACATTCACAGTCGACGCATACGTTTTCAGTTATAAGACGCGAACCGATTGGGTATTGTTTGCCATCGAATACACATTTGTTTGGCTCCGAATCAATTTTAGTCAACGCAAAGGTTTTCGCTGAAAATAATTATCAATTATCAGAGAGTAAATCAAAATAAACAATCTAGTTAATAAGCAAGCTCACGGCATTTATATTCGATTGGACAACAAGTGTTCTCATGATATATGGGAAGACATCCGTTTTGAAAATCCTTTTGAAGTTGAAAGTCGCAAGAGTATGTTTGGCAAGCACCACCTCCACCACCACCACTCTTCAATGGGTTGTCATCGTCCCATTCTTCAGTGCACAGACACATCTTGCAATTATCTTCTTCGGGGTAGATCTTTTGACCCAATTTATATTGTCTTTGTTTGTACTTGCAAGTTTTTTCGCGTAATTGACGTCGTGTTGAGTCAACACAGACCTGATGTCCACAACAAGTGTCGCGTTTATACGCGAAATAGCAATTGGGCTCAGGTTTCAAACCAAAGGCAGACTCCGGACATTCAATGCCTACTCCGCAATCAATTTCAGGCAAAACCTGTCCTCTTCTACGACCGAAGTCACGGCACTCGCAAATACGACAGGGATTGTGGACAGGTATACGCGAACCTATTTGATAGACTCTGCCCTCATATCGACAAACTTGAGATCAATGCATAAATATTAGAAGACATCACAAAACGATTAAGTATTGAATTGTACCTGTTGAATTTTTCAATGCATCTCTTGAGGGACAATTGAATCTGACGGCACAATTGCAAACCGGGTCTATCACAGGAACACATTCTTTTGCGAAGTAGTGCTGCAAATATTTTGTAGGCAAACAACTTTGGGAACAGTCTCTGTGTTGCCTACGAATTGGACCAGTATCAATTTTAGGCTCTTGTTGTGTCGAAAAATTGTAGGCCCGCCTCAAACCAATATTTTGGGAATCGAGAAGCGAACGGTTCGGAGTCGATATCCAATCGACTGGCGATGACTTGTCTTTTGGGTTTTCAAAAGTGTTTCTCCTATCATAAGGACTGTAGACCTCGGGTATAGAACTTGTATCCCCTGTCCTTCGGGATATCGGTCGTGACTCAACTCTCGGACGTAAATTAAATTTAATATTTTGATCGAAAGAGGATTCTCTCCGATGGGAAGGTGTCCTCTCAAACCCGAAGTCTCTTAAATCGATTCTTTTTATTTTGTCGCGAATTTGTTGCTGAAAGTCATCGATATTTTCCTTCAGATCTTTCAATTAAATGACAAACAAATGACTTATACATTAAGAATTTACTATTGAAATTAGCTAGATTAATTTTGAGTGACAAAACCCACTTTCAAAAATTGTATATAAATTTGAAATAAACAAACCTTGAGCTTGAATTAGTTGAATGTGAAAATTTATCAAAATAACGAATAGAATTGGGATTTGCATGTTCAATCCTAATTTTTAATCAATGTTGACAATTGATTGAAAAGAATAAAACTGATAGTTATCTGCAGTTATCTAATCAAATAAAATATAGCATAAAATGAGAATCAATTGATACAATAAAAACTATTTATGACTAAAAATGAATTTTATAAATGGATGTTAAGATTACCTTCAAATCAGGGAATTCCACACATTTTGCAATCGATTCTCAGAAAAACAACATTTAAGTGAATTTTAAAAATATTTGTGAAATGAATGTAAATATTTGAATGAAGTCATCGGAAGTAAAAGAAAGCGTCAATAAAGAGCTTAAATCATTTATTTGTAATAAATTGATATTTATTTTTAATTTTTTTGCATTTATTTTATATGTAATTCTGTTATATTAATACTCTATAATCAAGTTATTGAAAGTCATAGATCCTTATATAGCCTTATATAACATTAGATCCAACTTATATTGACTTCTCATTAGCCAGAATTATTTTTAGGCCACATGTCATAAAAAACAGATGCTCAAGATCAATTAGAAATTAAATAGTTTAGTCAACTTAGATTGAAAACGAATATTTTATTCTTAATAAAAAAGAAACAGGATGGACAAGTACAATTTAAAATATGTTAATTTGAAAACCATATGAAGACCATATGAGAACCATCTCTTCGTGGGCTCAGCAACAGCCCATTCTTGGGCATTGATTCCAGCTAGGTCAGATAAATATTATAAACTCATACGGTTGTCGAGAGCGAGAAATACCAAAAGTGAGAATATTTTCTACAATTTTTTCATTTATTAAAGAGGACTACAACTGAAGTTCAACGAAAGAGGGATACCCAAAGCCTATCTGATCCAATTGTGACTCGCATTCAAATAAATTGATAATTATCTTAAAGATTAAGTCCCATTGAACAACTTTGCTCTGGCCACATTCCTGAAACTCTTTGAACTTTTGAGCTAGGAGGCGTCAAAGTTGAGAATTTCCCATAGAATTTGCATTAGCTATACCTATATGTGACTTCTTTCACCAATTTCTTTCACTCTTTCAACATTATTTCATACCCAAACTGAGCATGTATAGAAACTGAATTATAAGTTCACATATATTGTAAAAAGCTACAATTATTTGCGAATTTGATTAATTGCCAATTGAAACTATTGTAGTTTTTATTCGGAATCCTTTATGATAAGATTGATAATCTAGGTCATAAAGTTTTGCATTTTAAAATAACAACAGGTGTAATAAAATAAGACTTTGCAACTTACACATCAGGATGTTGCGCTAATTGTGTACTGAGATTGCAATGAGTTTATAAAATATCAGATAAGATCTAGGCAACAGAATTCATATAAACAATTCAATTCATTGTATTTCCAAGAAAAAATTCCATTTTATTTAAATATTTTATCCTAGTTTTATCATTGTGAAAGTGAGCATGTCCTATACTGAGGGTCATAGGGAGATTAATTTTAAACAAACCCTTTGCACAGGAATAGAGGTTTAATGAGGTTGATATAAAACAAATAATTTCTATAGTTATTGAATGTAATCAATTTGTTATGTTGTTAAAATTTTATCTCATTTGAAAGATTAATTCGATGATTATTATTACCTAAATTTTTCTTAAAAAACTATTGAAAATAACACCGTATTATCTTATTTTGAATAGTCGTATTGTTTCATGCCAACAATTTTACCAGGGTTAGGGCGCTGAAAGGGTTTCAGTGAAACCTTTTCAAATGCCAATTTAATGATAAAACAAGCTATTACTTAAGCAACGAAAGTTCAGTTGCATTTTTGAAATTATAAACCATGAATTTATAAACAGATAATTTTTAGACAAATATTTCAATAATTTTTAAAATTTATTTCAAATGAATTTCAATACAAAAATCAATTCTCAGTTAAAAATTTACTCAATTTTATCAAAATTACAAAATTGTGTGAAAGTATGAAATGATAAATGAACATGATAACTCATTGAATCATACATCCTCTCCGTTTACGATGAGGACGCTGACTTCTCAACTGATCCATTTCCCTTTGCCTCTGTGTCATTCTCTGGTCAAAAGTTCTGATTTCATCTTTCAATTGATCCCTCTCCTTTTGAATCCTTAGGAAAGCCTCACTATTTTCCCTCTCCCTGTCCTCTTTCAATTGACTTTCCTTTTTCAATTCCAAATCAATTTTCTTCATTCTCTCATTCAACTGATCAAGATGAAACTTATCGCTCAGCATTTGCTGGTACCGTTCCCGTCGGCGCTCCAGTTCTTTGCGTAGTTTCAGCGAAAACTCAGACCTCTTGGTCTCATCCCTCAGCTTATCGTTTGACTCAAATGTTTCGATGATTTTTCGGCAAAGTTTACTGAATTTTCAAAATTAATTACCAAGTTACTAATTAAATAAAATTTAGCCAGAACATTTCTCACCTCTGCTCTAAGTAATACCTTTCCCTCTGATACTGAGTCTGAGCGCAGGAGATGGTAGGGAATGCCTTTTCCATAACTTCATCAAAATGTTCAAGGCCACTTTCAAGAGCCTCATAATACGGGGACTCATCTGAGCCCAGGTATGAAGCAATAGCCGAACCGGACATCTCATTGATATCTTTTGTCCACTTGAGAGCCATAGAGAAGAGTTCAGCGCCGGTAACATATTTTTCGCCAACAGTTTTCTTGAGTATTTTACCTGAGCCCAAAAGAGCAGGGACAAACACTTCCAAAGTGAATCTGAACTTCTTGTCCATCTTTTTACTGTCGTAAACGTTCTTGCCAACAATGTGACCAGGGTAGGGCAGCAGACAGGCCGACACCTCCTCATAAACTTCATGAATCAGTTCTCGCAGTTTCTGTGCATCAGAGGTCTGGTCCGACTGTGGTCTCAGTTTCTTCCCAACAAAGTCCTTCCCCTCAAGTCTTTTCCCCCTATCATAGAAGCCAAGAGGAAAGCCCTCCTCTCCCGTTGAGATCCAGTCTCTGATCAAAACGATTAGCTTCTGGAAGGCCTGTCCTTCTGTGCGTTCGTCAATCAATAGGGTATTGGATGTGAAGTCATACAAAAACTTGAGGT